>MU682522.1:7698-83052 GCA_026770625.1 Nicotiana glauca
ATATATATATATATATATATATATATATATATATATATATATATATATATAGAGAGAGAGAGAGAGAGAGAGAGAGAGAGAGATAAGTCGAGACGTTTTGTTTTTAATATTCAATGATGCATCTGAGTAGGTTATAAATCAATGAATCAATTTATAAGTGTATAAATCCCTAAAACAACCCGACCCTGTGTCACGACCCGGATTTCTCTCCCTCGGGAGTCGTGATGGCGCCTACTATTGGGAGCTAGGCAAGCCAAAAACTTAACTACTACTTCATTAACAAATTACTTTCTTTTTACAGATATAAGCGATAACATGAAATCAACGGAACTTTAAATAATTAAATGGAAGGTAACAATGAAATATCTGGAATCAACGTCTATTACAACTTCTAAAATCTCAAATACCCAAAATCTGGTGTCACAGTGTCACAGATTATCTAAGATTACTACATATAAGATATGAAGAATAATAGTACATTGTTTTTGAATAAAAGAGAAGGAAAGGAAACATGAAATAGAGATAGAGGGAGACGCCAGGGTCCACGGACGCCTGCAGGTCTACCTTGGGTCTCCGGGTCGATTGAAGGAAGCTCTCCAACTACTATCCGAAAGCTACTCCGGGATCTGCACATAGTGCAGAGTGTAATATCAGCACAACCGACCCCATGTGCTGGTAAGTGTCCAGCCTAACCTCGGTGAAGTAGTGATGAGGCTAGGACCAGATTATTAAATAAACCTGTGCAGTTTAAATATATACAGCGGAAAGAAAATATAGAAATAGCCAGTCAATGTGGGAAGGGAAAACATGCTGTAGAAGAGATAACAGTTCTGAATAGAAAGGCATCAAGTAAGGAAAGTGTAAAGCCCCAGAAAATTTTGTTAAGTAATCTATGATTTCGTGGTGCCCATGTAGGCTAATTATTTTATTTTGTGTGCAAATGAGGATTCGGAATATAATGGATATCAATTGGGTATGTTAATAAGCATATAAGTCATATTATAAGTGATTTGGGATCTAAGGGGAAGTCTAAGTCTAAGCCAAGTCGAAAAATTTAATAATAGACTAAAGTTGTAAATGAGTACGTACAAGACCTCACTTTGGACAAGAATATATATATATATGGTTTTGTGTAAAGCACAACCTAGCAAATTAAATCCTTTTGAATCTAGTTTCAGTCGCATCAAACCGTTTGTCCTTTGTAGGTGTATACAAAAAATTACGACCATTTTACTAGGCATGTGCCATATGCGCGCTCAGAAGCGCGGCGGAAGCGCGGCCGCGCATATTGAAAAGTATTCTGCCTTGTGAGCGCGGCCTTAGCACGGTCATTAGCGCGAGTGCGCTAGTAATAGACCTCTAAATACACCTAAGGACGGATAATGAGAGGATTTAGGCCATTTCTCAAGCCCAGGGCATCCTCTCCATCCCCAATCCGGCCAAGGCATCCAATCACACACCTAAGGTGAGTTTTTAAGTATGTTTTCATGGTGATTTCACGTCTCAATCACTAGTTAAAATATGGTTTTGATTGGATTTTGTAGGATTTCTTCAAAATCTCAAGAACATCCCAAAAGTTATTTTTCAAGATTTGGTCTACAAGAGGTAATCTTTTACCTTTAGACTTACATATATAGAGTTATTATGAAAATATGAGTATGAATTAAGTTTGGTAACTCATGGGATGGTGATTGGAAGCTATAGGTGCCTAATCTAGATTGTGTTGGTGTTGTAGAGATTGTGAGATGGGTTATTGGGGTATGATTCGTGGGTGTAAAAGTATTATGTATACATGCATGTACAAATTAGGTTTGTGGAAAGTTTGTTGAACATAAATAAGTAAAGATTGGGTTGGGGAATGAAGAAAATCTTGTATAAGTGATTTGAAATCAAGATGCTCAACTAATATTTGATAAAATGCTCAAATGAGCTAAAACCATGAATGCCTTCCTAATTTGTATTCAATTTTGTTATGTCTCAAAGTAGATTGGGATTGCTAGAATTTTCGGAACGTCATAGTAACTTAAGGAAAGCTTAAACAGGGTATGTATGGCTAAAACCCCCTCCGTTTAGAAATTGAGTCTCCATGTGCCCGTGCAAATGTTGCAAGCCAGGAATTTGATCGATGTGGTACTTGGTATGTCAAATAAATTGATGTTGTGAAAATTTATGTGGAAGGTACCTCTCCATGTGTTTAGTGTGTTATTCTTTGTAAATTGAGGACGTGTGAAAAAATATGAGGTACGTGCTAAATGCCTAAATGTCAAGTCAAAGTTATATTGTGATTAACATGTTGAGCTAGATGAATTCCTCTCTATGTTTATAATTTAAATTGCTTTTGTATGTGCCTATGATCTTAAATGGCAAAGTAAATGTTAAAAATACGAATAATGCGAAATGTGAGTTATGGAATGTGGTAATTGTGGCCCCAAATGCCGAGAAACTAATTCATGTGAATCCAAAAATTGAATTGAGATGATTAACGGAAAAAGGATAAAGTCTTGGTAAGACGGCATAGCTGATCGAGCAGTGATCGGACTCCATATTATACATACATGGTAGTAACGTATTGATAATTGAAACTGAAAAGTAAGAATGAAATAAGAGTAACGTCATGGTAAGACGGCTTAGCCGTTCGGGCCGTGATCGGACTTCGCTCAAGAAAGCGGTGGTAATGTGGATGATGATGCAACGATAAGGAATGACCCAACCAAAAGTTTCAGAGATTATGTGCAAACTATGTGAATCTCTTATATCATTGATGTGATACTTATTTGAAGCTTTGTTGTCCTTATGATTTCTTTTACTCTTGTATGGTTGTTATTGTGTTTAGTTATGCATACTAGTATTTTTCCATGGTACTAACGTCCCTTTTGCCGGGGCGCTATATTTTTAAATCAATGTAGTGGCTCCATAGCGGATAGTGCCAATCACGTGTAGCGGAGCATCCTCCCCTCAAAGTCTTGGTGAGACCCTTTCTCCTTCAAGGGGGTTATGTTGTACATCTTTTGCTATAGATATCCACACTTTTGAGGTATAGCCGGAGCCTTATTTCTGGCATTGTCATACTTGTCTTTTGCATCCTTAGAGGCTCTGCAGTCACATGTGTAGGTTATGTACGGGTGTATGAGGGGTCTATGAACTATGTTGTAATTCTAAACTCATGTTATCTATAAATTGTAACTCTATGGGAATCTTGGAAACTAACTTCAACTACAGTTTAAAGTTGTGATATAAAATGAACTAACAATGTTGAATGTACTACCTCTCCTTGTTTAAATAAAAAGGAAGCATGGTTTCCTTATTCATAATGAGTTGGGTGGAAAGTGTTTGGATAAGGCTTGCTCGGTTTGGTTCACTCGATTGAGCGCCGTTCGCGCCTCCCGAGGTTGAAAAACTTGGTATCAGAGCCTAAGGTTTTAAGGTGTCCTAGGATGTCTCGGAGCCGTGTCTAGTAGAGTCCTTCTTACCGGTGTGTAGTCGACCATATCTATAAGTTGGAGGCTACTTGGATATTTAGGAATAACACCCTTCTTTGTTATTCTGGATCATGTGGTGAAACTGTTCCCTCTCTAATTAGTGCATTGTTCTATCTTTTAGTAAATAGAACCTAAGAAGAAAGCGAGAATTGGCCAGGAAGCCAATGCTAATGCCACTTCAGGAGTGGCTGATGATTCACTGCTTGATACTGTGGGTGAGGGTAGCCGCCCTACTATCACCCTGCCTGATTATTCTATTCCGAAGCAAACTACCCCAGTTCCTATACCTATGGAGGGTACCACTATCCCCCCCGTTGATACCTCTGTCCCGCCTCCAGCCCCAGTTTCAAATTTTGGTATTTCTGATGGGAATCTTAAGAGAGCCATTCAGATATTGACCAGCTAGTAGCCTCTCAGGCCCAGAGGTCAAATGTTATGCCCAGTTCATCTAGCCATCAAGGGGATTCCACCAGTTCCAGAGTGAACAGATTTCTTCAGTTAGACCCTCCAGTGTTTACGGGTGCCAATCCAAAAGAAGACCTTTAGGATTTTATTGATGAGATGCACAAGACCCTCAGGGTCATACGTGCAACTGAGACAGAGGGAGTAGAGTTAGCTGCCTACCGTCTGATAGGGGTGGCCTATTCGTGGTTTGAGTTGTGGAGTGAGTTTGCTGATGCCTTTATAGATCATTTCCTGCTTGATGAGACAAGGGCAACCCGTGCAGTAGAATTTGAAAATTTGAAACAAGGTAACAGAAGTGTGTGGGAGTACCACATGGAGCTTGCTCTCTTGACCAAGTATGCCATTCATATGTTTCCCACAGTGGAGGCCAGGGTGCACTGGTTTGTTCAGGGCCTTAATTTTTTGACTATTAATGAGTCTTTCTACAGCTGCATTGAATTCTGATATGAATTATGAGAAGATGGTAGCATTTGCCCAGGCCACAGAGAATCGTAAATTGAAGAACAGGATGGAGAGATAGGGTAACAGAAAGACCCAGTCTACGTGCAACATGGGAGAGTCACTAATGGGGGAAGATCAGCTTTTAGGGGAGGATCATCAGGTCCATCCCGGTCTGTTCGTAGTCTTCAGCCAGTGCACCACCATCAAGGCCCATCCAGCAGCATCATTGGAGTCGTTTCAGGCTTAATCAGGGCAATAGAGGATCCTATTAGCGGAGTCGGTCAGGAGAGAGGTCCCAGCAGCAGCAAAGGTCTCCGTGCCCCAAGTGCGGGAAGATGCACTCAAGGGTTTGCTACTTTGAGTTACCCGTATATTATGAATGCGGGATGAGGGGCAACATTCAGAGGCATTGTTACACATACCGCCATGGAGCGGGTAGAGGCACAGCACAGTCATCCAGTTTAGCAGCTGCTACATCTTCAGCCCCCTTTCTAGCTCGAGGTACCCCAGCACCCACAGGGCGTGGTGCAGCTAGGGGCGATGCGCAGAGTTCAGACGGACCTAGTCGGTTCTATGCTATGAGTGGTTGCCAAACCGTAGAGGCTTCTCCAGATGTTGTTACAAATATTCTGACTATCCAATCTCATGATTTATATGCACTTATTGACCCTGATTCCACCTTGTCCTATGTTACCCTTTTTGTTGCTATGGAATTTGGGATAGAATAGGATCAGCTTCATGAGCCATTTTCGGTGTCTACTCTGGTAGGTGAGTCTATTATGGCTGCTCGAGTTTATAGAGATAGTGTTGTTACGGTACAGGGTAGGGATACCACAGTCTATCTTATTGAATTAGGGATGGTCAATTTTGATGTAATAATGGGAATGGATTGGATTTATTCATGCTTTTCCAAACTTGATTGTTGGACTAGAACCATGAGGCTTGAATTTCCTAATGAGCCCATTGTTGAATGGAAGGGAGATAATGTTGTGCCTAAAGGTTGGTTTATTTCTTACCTTAAGGCCATAAAGATGATCAAGAAGTGGTGTATCTATTATTTAGTTCGGGTTACAGACACCAACGCTGAGGTGCCTAGCCTTGAGTCGGTATTAGTTGTGAATCAATTTCCGGATGTCTTTCCAGATGAGCTCCCTGGGATTCTACCAGACAGGGAGATTGATTTTGGGATCAATGTGATGCCAGGCACGCAGCCTATATCAATTCCACCTTACAGAATGGCACCAGCAGAACTGAAAGAGCTAAAGGAACAATTGAAGGATTTGCTAGAAAAGGGTTTCATCTGGACGAGTATGTCACTGTGGGGCGCACCGGTCTTGCTTTTAAGAAAGAAAGATGGGTCGTTGTGGATGTGTATTAACTACTGGCAACTCAACAAAGTCACAATCAAAAATAAATATCCTCTACCAATGATAAATGACTTGTTTGATCAATTGCAATGTGCTATGTGTTTCTCAAAGATTGACTTGCGGTCCGGGTATCATCAATTGAAGATAAAGGAGCAAGATATTCCAAAAATAGCTTTCAGAACTCGGTATGGGCACTTTGAATTTCTGGTGATGTCTTTTGGCTGGCAAATGCCAAAGCAGCTTTCATGGATCTTATAAATCGAGTCTTCAAGCCTTTTCTAGACTCCTTTGTGATAGTATTCATTGACGATATCCTTGTGTATTCCCGAAGTCGGGAGGACCATGCTGACCATCTCAGGGCAGTTCTGCAGACTCTTTAGCAACATCAATTGTATGCAAAATTTTCAAAATGCAAATTCTGGCTTGAATCCGTCGCGTTCTTGGGTCATGTCGTCTCCAGGGAAGGAATTATGATTGATCCTCAAAAGATTGCAGTTATGAGGAATTGGCCCAGACCTACCACTCCAACAGAGATTCACAGTTTCTTGGGTTTGGCAGGGTACTACAGGAGATTTGTGGAGGGGTTTTCTACTCTTGCATCTCCATTGACCAGATTGACGCAGAAAGTAGTTATATTCCAATGGTTTGATGCTTGTGAAAGGAGTTTCCAAGAAGTGATATCAAGATTGACTTCGGAACCTTGTTAACCCTGCCAGAAGGTATCGAGGGATTTGTGGTATATTGTGATGCTTCGAGGATCGGGCTTGGGTGTGTGTTAATGCAACACGGCAAGGTTATAGCCTATGCTTCTAGGCAACTCAAGAATCATGAAAAGAGCTATCCAACCCATGACTTAGAGCTTGCAAAAGTGGTGTTTGCACTAAAAATTTGGCGACATTATTTGTATAGGGTGCAAGTGGATGTATTTACGGACTACAAGAGCCTTCAATATACTTTCAAACATAAGGAGTTGAATCTGAGACAAAGAAGATGGCTAGAATTAATCAAGGACTATAACATTGATATTCTCTATCACCCAGGGAAGGCTAATGTTGTGACGAATGCTCTTAGTTGAAAATCTATGGGGAGCTTGGCTCATTTGGAGGCATACCAGAGGCCGTTGGCCAGGGAGGTTCTCCAGTTGACTAGCTTGGGTGTTCGCCTTGCGAAATTTAATGAAGGAGGAGTAATTGTGCAGAATATGGCTGAAGCATCGCTTGTGGCGGAAATAAAAGAGAAGCAATTCAACGACACATTGTTAGCACAACTGAAAGAGGGGATCCATAAACACAAGACCACAACTTTTTCCTTTCGCACGGATGGTGGTACCCTACGGTACCAAGGCTGCATATGTGTTCCGGATGTTGACGGTCTTCGAGAGAGGATCATGGCAGAAGCTCATACTTTCGGGTATTCCGTGCACCCAGGTTCTACAAAAATGTATCATGATCTCAAGGAAATTTATTGGTGGAACAACATGAAAAAGGATGTGGCAGAATTTGTGGCAAAATATTCGAACTGTCAGCAAGTGAAGGCCGAACATTAGAGGCCCGGTGTATTGGCCCAAAGCATAGAGATTCCAATGTGGAAATGGGAGATGATCAACATGGATTTCCTGGTATGGTTACCGCACACTCTGCGCAAGTTTGACTCAATTTGGGTGAATATGGACCAACTCACAAAATCAGTGCATTTCTTGCTAGTTAAATCTACCGACACAGCGAAACAGTATGCTCAATTGTATATTAAAGAAATAGTTAGGTTGCATGGCGCTCCAGTCTCAATCATTTCAGATCGAGGGGTTCAGTTTACTGCCAACTTTTAGTGGAAATTTCTGCAAGGTATGGGTATGCAGGTCAGTCTTAGCACAGTTGTCCATCCCCAAACCGACGGGCATGGAAAGCGGACTATTTAGACACTTGATGACATGTTGCGTGCTTGTACTCTTGATTTCAAAAGGTAGTTGGGATGACCATTTTCCACTCATAGAATTTTCTTACAACAGCAGTTTGCATGCTAGTATCCAGATGGCACCATTTGAGGCGTTGTATGGTAGGAGATGTAGATCTCCTATTGGGTGGTTCGAGGTTGGAGAAGCTAAATTGCTAGGGTCGGACCTCGTGCATCAGACTATGGAGAAAGTAAAGATTATTAAGTAGAGGTTGAAAACTGCTCAGAATCACCAAAAGTCTTACTCAGATGTTCGTTGCAGAGATTTAGAGTTCAAAGAAGATGATTGGGTATTTTTGAAGGTTTCCCCTATGAAGGGTATCATGAGGTTTGGAAAGAAGGGAAGATTGAGTCCGAGGTATGTTGGACCATACAGAATCATTCAGAGGATTAGTCAGTTAGCATACAAGCTCGAGCTGCCACCCGAGATATCATTGGTACACCCGGTCTTTCATGTGTCTATGTTGAGAAATGTAGTGGGAGATCCGTCCACTATTGTGCTAGTTGAAACTATTAAGGTTAATGAAGAGCTGTCGTATGAAGAGGTTCCAGTGTCCAGTCTTGATAGGCAAGTTCGAAAATTGAGAAATAAGGAAATTGCATCCGTGAAAGTGTTATGGCGGAACCAACAAGTTGATGAAGCCACTTGGATGAAATGAAAAAGAAGTACCCATATTTGTTTGAATAGTCATTTAATAGATTTTATGCATTTAGCTCTATGAACTATTATCTTTTGATTTGATCTATGTAAGATTGTCCTATGTTGGTTATATATATGTTGCCCATGCGGCTATGGTTAGTATTGTATGAGTCATGTTATTCCTATGGAATATGTACCTGCTATTAGGATATGTTTCTGGGGCTCTCTGATAGGTGGATAAGGCCTAGATACAAAGGAAACTTTGCCGAAATTTCTAAAAAATTTGGGAGTTAGTCAAAATTTGGAAGTTAAAGATATGTGAGAAAGGAGATAAGTTATAATAAGTATTTATGGATTGACTCCAATTATCAGTCGAGGACAAATGATCTTGGGGGGGGGGGGAATGTAAAGCCCAGAAAATTTTGCTAAGTAATCTATGATTTTATGGTGCCAAGGTAGGCTAATTATTTTATTTTGTGTGCAAATGAGGATTCAGGACATAACGGATATCAATTGGATATGTCAATAAGCGTATAAGTCATATAATAAGTGATTTGGGGTCTAAGGGGAAGCCTAAGTCTAAACCAAGTCGGAAAATTTCATAATAGACTAAAGTTGTAAATGAGTACACACAAAACCTCACTTTGGACAAGAATATCTACATATATATTAGGTGTTGTATGATCCACAACCTATCAAATTAAATCCTTTGAATCTAGTTTCCGACAAATTAAACCTTTTCTCATTTCGAGGTGTATACAAAACGTTACAACCATTTTACTGGGCATGTGTCATATGCGCACCCAGGTGCGTGGCCACGCATATTGAGTAGTATTTTGCCTCGTGAGCGCGGCCTTAGCACACTCATTAGCGCGAGCGCGCTAGTAGAAGACCTATAAATACACCAAAGGACGGGAAATGAGAGGATTTAAGTCATTTCTCAAGCTTATGGCATCCTCTCCATCCCCAATCCGGCCAAGGCATCCAATCACATACCTAAGGTGACTTTTTAAGTATGTTTTCATGGTGAATTCACTTCTCAATCACTAGTTAAAATATGGTTTTGATTGGATTTCATAGGATTTCTTCAAAATCTCAAGAACATTCCAAAAATTGTCTTTCAAGATTTGGTCTACAAGAGGTAATCTTTTACCCTTAGACTTACATATATGAACTTATTATGGAAATATGAGTATGAATTAAGTATGGCAACTCATGGGATGGTGATTGGAAGCTATAGGTGCCTAATCTAGGTTGTGTTGGTGTTGTAGAGATTATGAGATGGGTTATTGGGGTATGATTCTTGGGTGTAATAGTATTATTTATACATGCATGTACAAATTAGGTGTCACGACCCAAACCCCGCTCCGGTCGTGATGGTGCCTCTCGTGAAGACAAGGCTTGCCAACCAACCCAAATTGTCTTTTCAAAAAAAATAATTAAAAATTAATAAACAGTTAAAAATTTGCTTTAATGACATAATTAGCGGAAGTATAACCTGACACAGTCCAAATCGGGGTGTCATAAGTCACGAGCATCTATTACAGTGTGAATAAAGTTCTACA
Source organism: Nicotiana glauca (assembly GCA_026770625.1). NCBI lineage: Eukaryota > Viridiplantae > Streptophyta > Magnoliopsida > Solanales > Solanaceae > Nicotiana > Nicotiana glauca. The sequence goes on from MU682522.1 coordinate 17,606, forward strand.
AGGTCTAAAAATTACGCGGAACAGGAATAAAGAACATAAGAGAGAGAAGCTGTGCTGCGAATGCTGGCAGTCACCTCGCTAAACTCCTATAGCTCTGGCTCCAATTAACCAAAATCCACTACCGGGTGAATAAATACCTGCATCTGCACATGAGGTGCAGGGAGTAAAGTGAGTACTCCAACTGAGTGAGTAATAAAGGTAAATAACAACTGAGCAGTAAGAAATCACGCAAAGCAACCAACATGCTGTATAGAAGCAGTGTACAATCCTTTGAGAAAGCAGTTAAGCTGTGAAATCCTTAGAAATATCTTGGTTCACTTTAAATATCTTTTGAAAATGAAGTTTTCAACAGTTACGAAATAGTTTCAAGACAGTTAGTGCCGATAAGCACAGAAGATCCGCCCCTCAGGCACAAATACCACGGTATAACAAGTAAAAAGGCAAGTAAATATGCAAGATGAGCAAAACAAAAGTTCGCCCCTCGGGAAATATCTCAAAACAGTACCAGCCCCTCGGGCTCATTCTCAGCCCCTCGGGCTCTCCCTCTCAGAATAGTATCATATAGTAACCAGTGCGGCGTGCAGCCCGATCCATATATCGCTGCGGCATGCAGCCCGATCAATATATCGTCGACGACGCTCACTGGGGGTGTGCAGACTCTGGGAGGGGCCCCTTACGGCCCAAGCGTAATATCAAGCCACCTCGTGGCATTATCACTCAACATTCGGTCTCACAACACTCAAGCCACCTCGTGGCATATAAATGTATCTCAGGCCCTTGGACTCATATCACTCAGCATATCCTCACATATGGCCCTCGGCTTCACTCAGTCCGAAAATCATCACAAGCCCCTCGGGCATTAGTAAAATAGTAGTTCTCAGCCCAAAACATCATTTAGAAATATCATTTGAGTTGCAAATCTGAGTAAAAGTGGTTGAGTTTGTAAAATAGTAGATATCAACAGGACTGAGTTCAAGTAATAAGTCAAAATAGTGAGGAAATAGTGATAAAAACTCCCCGAAGGGTTCAAATAATTGGCACGAAGCCCAAATATGGCAGCCAACCCAAATCATGATGATATCAAATAAGTCGCAATCAAATATGCGGTAAAATCATCAATCGGGACAGACCAAGTCAAAATCCCCAGTAGAAAACGATCCCAAGCTCATCATCAAGCACGTGTCTCGCCTCAATATAGCACTATGATGTGCAATCCGGAGTTTGAAACCCTCAGGATATTATTTACAATCATTACTCACCTCAATCTGGTCCAAACTCTAGCCCGCGATGCCTCGCCCGCACAAATCGACCTCCGGATGCTCCAAATCTAGCCATAATAAGTACATAATCATTAAAATATGCTAAGGGAGCGAAGCCCACTCGAAAATATTTAATTTAACATTAAAATCCCGAAATTGCTCAAACCCGACTCCTGGGCCCACGCTTCGGAATTTGACAAAACTCACAAAATCTGACAACCCATTCAACCACGAGTCTAACCATACCAAAATTACTAAATTCCGATAACAATTCGGCCTCCAAAACTTCAAATCTTATTTTCAAATCCCTAGGTCCAAATCCCCAATTTACACCTCAAAAACATGTAATCTAGTCGGATTATTCGATGATAATTCAATATTATGGATTAGAACAAATCACAAGTGACTTACCTCAAGATTTCCCATGATTTCTTGCTCAAAAATTGCCCCAAGCCGTGTTCTTTCATTAAAAAAAAGGTCAAAATGAGCAGAAAAACGCAACAGCTTTAATAAACCTATTTTGGTCGCTAAAATGCCCATTCCCATAGCTAAAAGTGACAAATCACAAGTGACTTACCTCAAGATTTCCCATGATTTCTTGCTCAAAAATTGCCCCAAGCCGTGTTCTTTCATTAAAAAAAAGGTCAAAATGAGCAGAAAAACGCAACAGCTTTAATAAACCTATTTTGGTCGCTAAAATGCCCATTCCCATAGCTAAAAGTGACAAATCACAAGTGACTTACCTCAAGATTTCCCATGATTTCTTGCTCAAAAATTGCCCCAAGCCGTGTTCTTTCATTAAAAAAAAGGTCAAAATGAGCAGAAAAACGCAACAGCTTTAATAAACCTATTTTGGTCGCTAAAATGCCCATTCCCATAGCTAAAAGTGACAAATCACAAGTGACTTACCTCAAGATTTCCCATGATTTCTTGCTCAAAAATTGCCCCAAGCCGTGTTCTTTCATTAAAAAAAAGGTCAAAATGAGCAGAAAAACGCAACAGCTTTAATAAACCTATTTTGGTCGCTAAAATGCCCATTCCCATAGCTAAAAGTGACAAATCACAAGTGACTTACCTCAAGATTTCCCATGATTTCTTGCTCAAAAATTGCCCCAAGCCGTGTTCTTTCATTAAAAAAAAGGTCAAAATGAGCAGAAAAACGCAACAGCTTTAATAAACCTATTTTGGTCGCTAAAATGCCCATTCCCGTAGCTAAAAGTGACAAATCTAGTCGCTAAAGGTGTGCACCAGATCCTGCTGCACCAGCAATATTTATTTTCACTAAAAGGCTCTAACTCCACTATACGAACTCGGAATTCGATGATTCTTGTTCCTATGAGTCATAAATAATGATACGAACATAGTCCTTCAATCGAAACTCAATTCGGAGCTTGTTTGCTCAGTGTGATATCCATTTAGCTCGTTAAACAATTAACTCATGATTCGCATCAAACACCCAATCGTGACTTGATGAAATTAGACCAAACTTTCCAGATCACTCCTGTAATTCATTATCAAAATTCCAGAAGTTCAAAATCAAATTTTGATCTCTAGAACTAAAAATGGACATTTTGATCATTACATGCTTATAATCAAAATGCCAAAATCTTCCAAAAACTCTTCCAAAACATATCCGAGGCTCATAGGACCCCGAACAAACATGCCAACACACCCCATAACATAATTCAAACTTGTTCCAACCTTCGGAACTCTCAAAACAACATCAAAACATCAAATCACCCTCAGATTCAAGCCTAAGAATTCCAAAACTTCCGAAATTTTAATTCGATCAAAAAGTCTATCAAACCTCGTCTGAATGACTTGAAATTTTGCACACACATCCCAAATGACATAACGAAGCTACAAAAAATCTCAGAATTCCATTCCGACCCCCCGGATCAAAATCTCACCTATCAACCAGAAAACGCCGAAATCTCAATTTCACAAATTCAAGCCCAAACCTTCCACGGACTTCCAAAATGCATTCTGATCATGCTCCTAAGTCCCAAATCACCTAACGAAGCTAACCAAATCATAAAAATTCTTATCCGAGATCGTATACAATCAAGTCAAATCTGTCAAATTCAAAGCTTTCAACTGAGACTGTTCTTTCAAATTCATTCCGATTTCCGTGAAAACGAAAACCAACAATTTAAATCACTCATAATACATCACACGGGGAAAGTCATGCCCGAGAACTGGCGATCAAGGTGCCAAAACTCAAAACTACCGGTCGGGTCGCTACATCCTTCCCCACTTAAACACGCGTTCGTCCTCGAATGTACCCAGAGTTGTTCTAGAAGACAATCAATAGCTGAATAACTTTACCATGCATATACCTTGGGGTGATCCCATGTCAACCTATCTCATATAGGTCCGATAACACATTGCAACTGAAATAGCACGATCCAATCTGGCCCATAAGTCATAAAACCACATTTTCACTTCTGAGACCATCGATACGATCAAAACCTCACACCTATACTCTGAATAGACCCGAACTAGCTGTAGTAACACATGCCTGCAACCTCGAGAGCAATTATCTAATATACCACATAACTCAAACACATGTAGCGATAACTTCCATTCACAGCAGCTGCACACATCACTAGATACCAATAAAAAACCTCTTATCGACTAAAGTTTCGTTCTAACACTTTTATATACGCTGCCAATGATAACTAAAACATGCCATAAGCCATAACCATTTCTCATATCAACCATTCATGAAGCTACTTCTCCTTTGGCAAATTTCCATAGCAATTTTCGAGCTGAACCTCGATCTTATCCTTCCAACAAGCTGAAATTAAATCCGTTCGTATTCATTAATGATCGCAACGATATCCTCTAATCCAACACACCACTCTGGTGACATGACACATCAATAGAGGCCTAAGCTACATCTAGCATAATGCGTGCACCAATAAGCAACGGTCTGATCATACTCAGATCATGAAAATGACTCAAATGAAAGAGTTGTACCTCAAGCTCACTAGTACCACCACAACGCAAGGCTGAGAACCCGTCTCACATCATAGAATAGAACACACAAATCTAACCCGCAAGGTCATATCTCCATACAGCTTTGCTGCAATGCGCGACCATATCCAAACATTGCTCCACCTGAGACACCTCAAGTCACTATGCTCGAAATTGACAACCACACACAATTTGATCCCTGGAACCAAAGAAAATCATTACACTACGGTGAAACAAGTAACATATACCACGCAAACACGATAGGACATAACCGATACGCCATCTACCGAGCCACGCCCAATTACTCTTCCTGCTCGACTTCCACTATGAGACCTCAAACAAACTGCACCATATGTGCCCATTACCAATAAATCATAATGCCTCGCAACACCGAAAGATAGCTCATAGATATCCCATATTACCAACAAGCTCAAAAACTATCAAATCTGCATATCCCTCAACCATACAATTCGGAGCCAACCAAGCTGACTCAAGCTAGGACACACATCCATATTGGTCAACCAACAAACTCCTTATTAAGGAATCATGAAGCTGTTCTCACAACTCCTTAACTCTGCTGGTGCCCTGCGATATGGTGCCCGATACCAAATCAGTACCGAAATCAACAACCTCATCCAGCGACATGCCCGGCTACAAGAAACATATCCAAAAAGTCCCTCAATATCGGAACTGAATCAATGATAGCAACTCTGCACTGACATCCACCACGAAGGCCTAATTAAGAAAGGCAATCCTTCCCAGGCACTCGCTGGGTTTTCGAGATATAAACCACTCTACTAGAACATAATCCAACACATCTGGCCACTCCACCCGTGGCATTTCCAGCATAGCCCATAACGTAATAGTCCTGAATAACCCAATACAGAGATAACCAGTCTAAACCCAAACATCACATTCGAATCTAATATACCATATCATAGCCTGAATATGAGAGCTTCCGTCTCCACATCCACACGGTACATGACTCACCACGTCTGATCCCAATTTCATCATCGGAACACATGCCACACCTTTAATACCCAATCATTCCACGATAGATACTCTAGAATTTCCTTGTGCCACCAAGAAAATCTGAATATCACCCGTTGACTTAATAAAAAGTACTACAATACTAGAGAAATGCCATAAACTTAATCATGTTGCCCTTTTTCTGAAACATAGACTTCCAATTAGCAGCACCATTTCCTTGATTATCTGAGGCTACCCGTTGCCTAAGAGTTTTTATGAACTTCCTTTCAGAACTGAACTATAACTTATCTAGCCAAGAACTTCCATTGATCTCATCTAGAAGATAAATCATTACACATCCCATGACTCTTACACTCGTAGAAAATTCACCTCTCCAGCCACGGTAGAAATCAACAAGAACTCTCATAATTCCGTTTGCCCAAATTAAACTGCCAGGATTGAATCCTTCTAACCAGACCAAGCTAAGAAAGTAATCAAAACCCAAGAGCATTGCTGCAAAATACCTGTAAGAATTCATTACCTCGAACACACACAAGGAATTACTCATATCCTAACCATACCGATCCGGTCTTCTATCAAGATACTCCATCGATCTAAATTTCCTTCTGTTTCATCCTCAACTCGATATTCCTCTTGCTGTAGCACCATAATGCCTCAACCCAGGTTTACTACGAGACCAACGCATAAAACCACACTATCAGAGACCCATAAGCCGCTGAATACTCTCTCAAATATTCCCAAAAATTCCATATTCCCGAATACTTTACTCTGAAGAACTTCTCGTGAACCTAAATCCGTTACATTTATCTCCCTGATACAGATACATAGAATCTCATAATTAACATAGAACTACGACATTTCTGAACCTCTTCCAATGAAAACACAGTTTCTAACCGCACATGCAACTTTAAATTACCCGATTGTTCCCTATAGAATCTTGAACATATTGGAGCCATCCTCGCAAGTCATCCACTCTTATTCAAACTGCAATTTACTTGACCTAACAAACAGAACCACCCGAGCCTCATTGGCACTCCGATAACGTAAAATGAAATCCTCATCCCAATACAACCAAGCAATTTCCTTCTCTATACACCGAGCATTCTTTACCAACAACACTCTAGACATTCTGTGATTCTTATACCCTATGAAGCATAATATAACCTTTGTCAAACTTTTCTTTTACTCTAGCTATAGCTAATTCACTCGCACGCCCCAAACTGGAACCAACATAGCACCTAACCATGCAATCAACTGCTCACAGCAGATTCCCCCACTTGGCTCGAAGCCATAGATCAAGATACACTCAATAACTCATAACACTTTTACTTTATTGATGCCACAATACCACAGTGAGATTAAACTCAAAGCATTTATAAGTTTGTGAAAACACAGATCATCCAGTACTGTAAATCTTCTACAAATCTCACATTCATCCCCACAACAATTAATCCCACTCTCTTAAGCGACCCGAAATTTCAAATTTCAACACGTACCCTTCAACTACACATGAGATCTTCTAACATACACATAAGGATCACACCACTTCAGAATACTCAATAGGAGATAACCCATCTGCTTTGCCTCAATATAACATTTCCGTATACCTTCCACCGTCATACATATTACACAACCACTTAGTCTTCCCGAGTCTAAACTCATACCGCAACATGAAATTTATTTAACCCACAACCGAAAAACATGAAAAGATCCTTCACACACCCATAACTCGGGGCTATACCTCAAATCACAATGGAATTCGAACACCTAATAGTTCTTCTATCATCCAGCACACCTTCCTCGTCACTTCCAAGTTATATAGAAACATCTCGTAGTACTAACATACTCATCACATGGCTATCCAGCCGTCACTTCCACTAATAGGAACAATACCGAGCATATGAATTCAAAACACTTACTAAAATAATCAGAACCTCGGTGCTCAAGCCATAGGCAAAGATCCAGCATCAAGTCCTCCATACTGGCCTAACATCAACTCACAGATATCACATCTCGCCCCTCGATCGGGGAATCACAAGCCATCAAGGCACATCTAATATTGAGCGCTCATGCGTGCATACGAACGCATGGAAGGAATTTCAAGAGTTATTTTTCAAGCTGAATAAAGGACGCACAATAAGAATTCAAGAATGCAAAGTTTTCCTAAAGGTTCTGCAGCCTCTCGAGGATAAATACAGACGTCTCCATACCAATCCACGGGACTCTACTAAACCTGCTCATGACTCGTGAGACCTATGTAACCTAGGCTCTGATACCACCTTGTCACGACCCAAACCTAACTCCGGTCGTGATGGCGCCTATCGTGAAGACAAGGCCAGCCAACCAACCCAAATCGCCTTTTCAAAAAAAATAATTAAACATTAATAAACAGTTAAAAATATGCTTTAATGACATAATTAGCGGAAGTATAACCTGACACAACCCAAACTGGAGTGTCATAAGTCACGAGCATCTATTAGAGTGTAAATACAGTTCTACAAGGTCTAAAAATTACATGGAACATGAATACAGAACATAAGAGAGAGAAGCTATGCTGCGAACGTAGGCAGTCACCTCGCTAAACTCCTATAGCTCTACCTCCAATCAGCCAAAACCCGCTAACGGGTGAATAAATACATGCATCTGCACATGAGGTGCAGGAAGTAAATTTAGTACTCCAACTCAGTGAGTAATAAAGGTAAATAACAACTGAGCAGTAAGAAATCACGCAAAGCAACCAACATGCTGTATAGAAGCAGTGTACAGTCCTTTGAGAAAGCAGTGAAGCTGTGAAATACTTAGAAATATTTTGGCTCAGTTTAAATCTCTTTTAAAAATGGACATTTCAATAGTTATGAAATGATTTCAAAATAGTTAGTGCCGATAAGCACAGAAGATCTGCCCCTCATGCACAAATACCACAGTATAACAGGTAAAAAGGCAAGTACGTATGCAAGATGAGCAAAACAAAAGTTCGCCCCTCGGGCAATATCTCAAAACAGGACCAGCCCCTCGGGCTCACTCTCAGAACACTCTCAGCCCTTCGGGTTCTCTCTCTCAGATCACTCTTAGAATAGTATCATATATAACTGCTGCGGTGTGCGGCCCGATCCACATCTCGCTGTGACATGTAGCCCGATCCATATATCACTGCGGTGTGCAGCCGGATCCATATATCGTCGACGGCGCTCACTGGGGTTGTGCAGACTCCAGGAGGGGCCCCTTACAGCCCAAGCATAATATCAAACCACCTTGTGGCATCATCACTCGGCACTCGTCCTGACATCACTCAAGCCGCCTCATGGCATATCAATGTATCTAAGGCCATTGGCCTCATGTCACTCAGCATATCCTCACATATGGCCTTCGGCCTCACTCAGTCCGAAAATCATCACAAGCCCCTCGGGCATTAGAAAAACAATAGTTTTCAGCCCAAAACATCATTGAGAAATATCATTTGAGTTGCAAATCTGAGTAAAAGTGGATGAGTTTGTAAAAAAGTAGATATCAACAGGACTGAGTTCAAGTAATAAGTCAAAACAGTGAGGAAACAGTGATAAAAACTCCCGGAAGGGTTCAAATAATTGGCACGAAGCCCAAATATGGGAGCCAGCCCAAATCATGATGATAGCAAATAAGTCTCAATCAAATACACGATAAAATCATCAATCGGGACGGACAAAGTCACAATCCCCAGTAAAAAACGACCTCACGATCATTATCAAGCTCGTGTCTCACCTCAATATAGTACTTAAATTTGCAATCCGGGGTTTCAAACCCTCAGGATATTATTTATAATCATTACTCACCTCGATACGGTCAAAACTCTAGCCCGCGATGCCTCGCCCGCACGAATCAACTTTCGGATGCTCCAAATCTAGGCACAATCAATACATAATCATTAAAATATGCTAAGGGAGCGAAGCGCACTTGAAAATATCCAATTTAACATTAAAATCCCAAAATTGCTCAAACCCTACCACCGGGCCCACGCTTCGGAATTTGACGAAACTCACAAAATCCGACAACCCATTCAACCACGAGTTCAACCATACCAAAATTACTAAATTCCGATAACAATTCGGCCTCCAAATCTTCAAATCTAATTTTCCAATCCTTAGGTCCAAATCCCCAATTTACACCTCAAAAACATGTAATCTAGTTGGATTATTCGATGATAATTAAATATTATGGAGTAGAAATGATCACAAGTGACTTACCTCAAGATTTCTCATGATTTCTTGCTCAAAAATTACCCCAAGCTGTGTTCTTTCACAAACAAAAAAGGTCAAAATGAGCATAAAAATGCAACAGCTTTAATAAACCTATTCTGGTCGCTAAAAAAACCGTTCCCCTCTCTAAAAGTGACAAATATGGTCGCTACAGGTGTGCACCAGATCCTGCTGCATTAGACATATTTATTTTCACTAAAAAGGCTCTAACTCCATCATACAAACTCGAAATTTGATGATTCTTGTTCCTATGAGTCACAAATAATGATACGAACATAGTACTTCAATCGAAACTCAATTCGAAGCTCGTTTGCTCAGTGAGATATCCATTTCGCTCGTTAAACAATTAACTCATAATTCGCATCAAAAACCCAATCGCTGCATGATGAAATTAGACCAAACTTTCCAGATAACGCCTATAATTCATTATCAACCGAAATTCCATTCCGACCCCCGAATAAAAATCTCACCTATCAACCGAAAACTGCCGAAATCTCAATTTCACCAATTCAAGCCCAAACCTTTCACGGACTTCTAAAATGCATTCCTATCATGATCCTAAGTACCAAATCACCTAACAGAGCTAACCAAATCATAAAAATTCCAATTCGAGATCGTATACAATCAAGTCAAATCTTGGTCAAACCTTTCAAATTCAAAGCTTTCAATTGAGACTGTTCTTTCAAATTCATTCTGATTTCCGTGAAAACCAAAACCAACAATTTACATCACTCATAATACATCACACGTGGCAAGTCATGCCTGAGAATTGGAGATCAAGGTGCCAAAGCTCAAAACGACCGGTCGGGTCGTTGCATTAGGTTTTTGGGAAGATTGTTGAACATAAGTAAGTAAAGATTGGGTTAGGGAATGAAGGAAATCTTGTAAAAGTGATTTGAAATCAAAATGCTCAACTAATATTTGATAAAATACTCAAATGAGCTAAAACCATAAATGCTTTCCTAATTTGTATTAAATTTTATTATGTCTCAAAGTAGATTGGGATTGCTAGAATTTTCATAACATCGTAGTAACTTAAGAAAAGCTTAAACAAGGTATGTATGGCTAAAAACCCCTTCTTTTAGAAATTGAGCCTCCATGGTGCCCGTGCAAATGTTGCAAGCCCGGAATTTGATCGATGTGGTACTTGTTATGTCAAATAAATTGATGTTGTGAAAATATATGTGGAAGGTACTTCTCCATGTGTTTAGTGTGTTATTCTTTGTAAATTGAGGATGTGTGAAAAAACATGAGCTATGTGCTAAATGCCTAAATGTCAAGTCAAGGTTACATTGTGATTAACATGTTGAACTAGATGAATTCCTCTATTTGTTTATAACTTAAATTGCTTTTGTATGTGCCTATGATCCTAAATGGCAAGGTAAATGTTAAAAATGAGAATAATGCGAAATGCGAGTTATGGAATGTGGTAATTGTGGCCCCAAGTGCCGAGAAACTAATTCATGTAAATCCAAAAATTGAAGTAATATGATTAACGGAAAAAGGATAACGTCTTGGTAAGACGACTTAACCGATCGGGCCGTGATCGGACGCAATGTTATACATACATGGTGGTAATGTATTGATTATTGAAAGTAAAAAGTAAGAATGAAATAAGAGTAACATCTTGGTAAGACGGCTTAGCCGATAGGACCATGATTGGACTCCGCTCAAGGAAGCGGTGGTAATGTAGATGATGATGCAATGATAAGGAATGCCCCAACCAAAAATTTCAGAAGTTCTACGAACACTATGTGAATCTCTTATATCATTGATGTGATGCTTATTTGAAGCTTTGTTGTCCTTAAGATTTCTTTTACTCTTGTATGGTTGTTCTTTCTAACTGGATGGTGTTTATTTATACATACTAGTACTATTCTATGGTACTAACGTCCCTTTTGTCGGGGGCGCTACATTTTTAAATGAATGTAGGTGGCTCCATAGCGGATAGTGCAGATCGCGCTTAGTTGAACATCCTCCGCTCAAAGTCTTGGTGAGCCCCTTTCTCATTCAAGGGGGTTATGTTGTACATATTTTGCTATAGATATCCACTTTTGAGGTATAGCCGGGGCCTTATTGTCGGTATTGTCATACTTATTTTTTTGCATCCTTAGAGGCTCCGTAGACACATGTGTGGGTTATGTACGGGTGTTTGAGGGGTCTATGAACTATGTTGTAATTCTAAACTCATGTTATCTATAAATTGTAACTCTATGGAAATCCTGGAAACTAACTTCAACTACGGTTTAAAGCTGTGATATAAAATGAACTAACAATGTTGAATGTACTACCTCTCCTTGTTTAAATAAAAAGGAAGCATGGTTTCTTTGTTCATAATGAGTTGGGAAGAAAGAGTTTGGATAAGGTTTGCTCAGTTGGGGTCACTCAATTGAGCGCCGATCGCGCCTCCCGAGATTGGGGCGTGACAGAAAGAAACAACATAACTTGGATACCAATGAGGAATCGGGAATCAAATAGATTATTCAAAGAAATCATGACACATTATAAGACTCACGGTCATGCTACACACCAACATATAGATACTCTTCACCATGCCTCTATGTCATACTCAACAATAATCACGTAGTAAATAGGACTCGACTCCTAATCCCTCAAGCTAAGGATAGACCAAACACTTACCTCGAACTTCCAAGGCCAACTCAAGCCTCAATCACCGCTTTTCCTTTCAAATTCGGCTCCAACCCAATTGAATATACATAATCGACTTAATAACATCAATAAATTCTAAACAATCCAATTCCGATGTTTAATTATAGCTTTCCAATCATTCTTCCCAAAAATCCAAAAATCAACCCCGGGCCCGCTTGGTCAAAACACGAGGTTTGGACCAAAATCAAATCACACATTCACCCACGAGCCCAAATATATAATTATTTTCAGAATTCGACCCCAAAACGAGGTCTAAATCACAATTTATCAAAAAGCCCTAGTTTTACCCAAATCACTAATTTTCTATCCTTATTCACATGATTGAGGCCTAGAAATCTAATATGTGTTAATGGAAAATGAAGAAAATGAGTTAAAGATTAATTACCCAAGAGATTTTGGTGAAGAATTGCTTCAAAAATTGCCTAAGAGCTTTGGAGAACAATGGGTTTGTGAAATTTTTATAAAATCCCATAAGTGTTCGGTTTTTGGCTTTTAAAAATCACTGGGCGAAAATGCCCTTCGCGATCGCGACTGGCTCATCGTATTCGCGATGAGTCAGGCATGCCAGGCCTTCGCATTCGCATGAAAAGGCTCACTTTTGCGGAGCTTTGGCTCCTCAAACCTACGTGTTCGCGTACCAGTGGTCGCGTTCGCAATGAACAAAAGGTGAACCCTCCCCTTAACCTTATGGGTTCGCGAGTGGAGAGACGTGTTCGCGAAGGGTCTCCCCCCTCAGCTTCGCATTCGCGTCTCAACCTTCGCGTTCACGAAGAAGAAAATAGGCTCCTGGGATTTTTGCCTTACGCGTTCTCGAGTGGGTCCACACGAACGCAAAGGGTAAAATCCCTGGGCACTAACAGCTGAAATTTGCAACTTTTTCTCAAGTTCAAAACTTCAACTGGGCTCCTAACCAAACACACGTACTAACTCAACAAATCATACGAACTTATTTGTGCGATCAAATTACCAAAATAACCTCAATAACAATGAATCAAACCTCAAAATCAAGAACTTTTCTCAAACTTCATCAAGTATCAAATTTAGCAATTTAGGTCCGAATCACGTCAAACGACGTCCGTTTTTCACCAAAGTTTACATATACATCTTAAATATATATAAGATCTGTAACGGGCGCCGGAACCAAAATACAGGCCCTATACAAACACGTTCTAATCAAATTTCATGTCAAATTTCCTGAAACAATTTCAGAAAGCAATTTCCTTTAAAAATTTATTTCTCAGGCTCGGGACCTCAGAATTCGATTCCGGGTATACGCCCAAGTCCCATACTTTCCGTGGACCCTCCAAGTCGTCAAATCACCGGTCCGGATTCGTTTACCCAAAATGGTAACTAAAGTCAAATTAACTCATTTTATAACCAAATTTTATAATTTTTCGTAGATTTTCATATTTAAAATTTTCGACTATGCGCCCAAACTACGCACGCAATTTAAGGTGACTCCGAATTAGGTTTTCAAGGCCTCGAAAAGATAGAATTTAATGTAAAACAAGTGATGACCATTTGGGTCATCACATTACGGTCATCACATTCTCCACCTCTAAAACAATTGTTCATCCTCGAACGAATATAAGAAGGAAGTACCTGAGTCGGAAAAAAGATGGGGATAACAGCTCCGCATATCGGACTCGGACTCCCAGGTCGATGCCTCAGCAGGCTGACCTCTCCACTGATCACGAACATAAGGAAAACTTTTCGACCTCAACTGATGAACCTGCCGGTCTAGAATAGCAACCGACTCCTCCTCATAAGACAAGTCCTCGTCCAACTGGACAATGCTAAAATCTAACACGTGGGATGGATCACCGAGATACCTCCGAAGCATAGACACATGAAACACTGGATGCACGGTTGATAAGCTCGGCGGCAATGGAAGTCTATAAGCCACCTCTCCCACTCGATCAAGAATCTCAAATGGACCAATGAACCTAGGGATAAGCTTGCCCTTCTTCCCAAATCTCATCATGCCCTTCATAGGCGACACTCAGAGCAATACTCGCTCACCGAACATAAAAGCCACATCTCGAATCTTGAAGTCTGCATAACTCCTCTGCCTGGACTGAGTTGTACGAAGCCTATGCTGAATGATCCTGACCTTGTTCAAAGCCTCCTAAACCAGATCCGTACCCAACAACCGAACCTCTTCCAGCTCAAACCACCCAAATAGAGACCGACACTGCTTACCATATAAAGCCTGATAAGGATCCATCTGAATGCTCGACTGGTAGTTGTTGTTGTAGGCAAACTCTGTTAAAGGTAAAAACTGATCCCACGAACCTCCAAAATTAATGACACAAGCTCAGAGCATATCCTCCAAAATCTGAATAGTCCGCTCGGACTGTTCGTCTGTCTGGGAATGAAATGTTGTGCTCAACTTAACTCTGTGCCCAACTCTCGCTGAACTGCCATCCAAAAACGTGAGGTAAACTGCGTACCCCAATCCGAAATGATAGATATGGCACACCATGAAGGCGAACAATCTCCCGAATGTAGATCTTAACTAACCTCTTAGAAGAATAGGAGACTGCCATAGGAATGAAATGCGCTGACTTGGTCAGCCTAACAACAATGACCCATACTGCGTCAAACTTTTTCCGAGTCTGTAGGAGTCCAGTAACAAAGTCAATAGTGATCCGCTCCTACTTCCACTTGGGAAGCTCAATCCTCTAAAATAAACCACCAGGCCTTTGATGCTCGTACTTAAACTGCTGACAATTCAAACACCGAGCCACATATGCAACGATATCCTTCTTCATTCTATGCCACCAATAATGTTGCCGCAAATCCTGATACATCTTCGCGGTGCCCGGATGAATAGAGTATAGGGAGCTATGGGCCTCCTCCAAAATCTACTTACGGAGCCCATCTACATTAGGCATATATACTCGACCCTGCAATCTCAAAACTCCATCATCATCTAAGGTAACCTATCTGGAACCTCCGCACTGCACCGTGTATCTAAGGACACACAAATGGGGATCATCATATTGCCAGCCACAAATACGCTCCAATAATGAAGAACGAGCAACCGTGCAAGGTAACACATAACTGGTCTCGGAAATAACCAGTCTCACAAACTGATTGGCCAAAGGCTGAACATCCAAAGCAATTGGCCTTTCACCGACCGAAATATAAGCAAGACTGCCCATACTGGCTGACTTCCTACTCTGAGCATCGGCCACCACATTGGCCTTTCCCGGATGATATCATAATGGTTTAACAACTCCAACCACTCCTTTGCCTCAAATTCAACTCATTTTACTTGAACAAATACTGAAGACTCTTGTGATCAGTGAACACCTTGCATGCCACGCCATACAGATAATGCCTCCAAATCTTCAATTTGTGGACCATGGCTGCCAACTCCAAATCATGAACCAGATAGTTCTTCTCATGAATCCTTAACTGCCGCGAAGTATAGGCGATGACCGTGCCATCCAGCATCAATACTGCGCCAAGCCCTATACGTGAACCATCATAATAAACTGTATAAGGCCCTGAACCTGTGAGCAAAACCAACACCGTTGCCGTTGTTAGAGCTGTCTTGAGCTTTTGAAAGCTTGCCTCACACTCATCCGACCATCTGAACTGGCCACCCTTCTGGGCCACAAACCGACGATAGTATCCTGCCAACACCAAGAAACTCCGAATCTCTATAGCTAATGCTGTTCTAGGCCAGTTCTTGATTGTATCAATCTTCTTCGGATCAACCTGAATACCCTCTGCTAACATAACATGACCCATAAATGCAACTGAACTCAACCAGAACTCACACTTCGAGAACTTTGCATATAACTGACTATCCCTCAAAGTCTGAAGAACCACACTAAGGTGTTGCTCGTGCCCCTCGTGGCTACGGGAATATATCAATATATCATCAATGAAGACTATCACGAATGAGTACATGGTGGGTGAGAAGGTCTTGCTGAAGGTTTCGCCCATGAAGGGTGTTATGAGATTTGGAAAGAAGGGGAAGTTGAGCCCGCGATTTATTAGGCCTTTTGAGGTACTTAGGAGAGTTGGAGATGTGGCCTATATGCTTGCTTTGCCATCCAGTATGTCAGGCGTTCATTCGGTATTCTATGTTTCTATGCTCCGGAAGTATGTCGGGGACCCGTCTCATGTTTTGGATTTCAACGCAGTGTAGTTATATGAGGATTTGACTTATGATGTGGAGCCAGTGGCTATTTTGGGTCGACAGGTTCGAAAATTGAGATCAAAAGATATAGTGTCAGTGAAAGTACAGTGGAGAGGTCGGCCCGTGGAGGAAGCTACCTGGGAGACCGAGCGGGAGATGCGGAGCAGCTATTCTCACCTATTTGAGACTTCAGGTATGTTTCTTAACTCGCTCGAGGACGAGCTTTGTTTAAGTTGGGGAGGATGCGACGACCCGACCCGTCGTCTCATGAGTTACCACCCCGTTCTTTCCATTTTTTGCTTCCTTATGTTTCATTATCTCCATTGGGTGCATTAGAGTCGATTTGGAGTGTTTTTTATAAGAAATGAGACACTTAGTCTCTTTAAGGAAAGCTTAGTTTGGAAAAGTCAACCAAAAGTTGACTTATCTGTTAGAGGACTCTGATTTGAATTCTGATGATTCAGTTAGCTTTGGGGGATGATTTGTGACTTAGGAGTGTGATCAAAAGTAATTTTGGAGGTCCGGTGTAGAATTAGGCTTGAATTGGCAAAGTTAGTATTTTGGCGATTTTCAGTTGATAGGTGAGAATTTGATCCGGGAGTCGGAATGGAATTCCGAGAGTTGTTGCAGCTCCATTAACTGATTTGGGATGCGTGTGCAAAATTTCAGGTCATTCAGACATGGTTTGGTTGGGTTTTCGATCGAATGCGTGTTTTAGAAGTTTTAAAAGAACTTAGGCTTGAATCCGATGTAATTCGATGATTTTAGTGTTAGTTGAGGTGTTTTGATGATTGGAGCAAGTTTGGATGATATTTTAAGATATGTTGGTGCATTTGGTTGAGGTCCCGGGGGCCTTGGGGTGATTTCTAATGGCTAACAGGGATTTTTGAAGTTGGAAAATGCTACAGAAATGCAGCAGTCAGTGCAGAGCAATTTTGCTCTATGCGATCGCATAGAAGGTGTTGCGATCGCATAGGTTTAGCTACAGTGGCCGGGAATTTTGTTCTATTCGATCATAGGAGCTCTAATGCGGTGGCATAGGATTAGCTACAGTACCCTGATAGAATGTTAAAAACATTTCATCCGCGAACCAAACCCATTTTCCACCGTTTTTGAGCAACCTTGAGAGCTTTTGGACGGGAATTGAAGGGGTTTTGACGGTAAGTGATTGGAGGTAAGTCCTATGAACTAAATACATGATTATATTGTGAAATCATCCTTGAAATTCATGAAAATATTGCCAAATTGTAAGAAATTAGGGCTTGAAATTGAAATTGTAAATTTGGGATTTGAGGGTCCATTTGTGGTCCGATTTGAGAGATTTTTGTATGTATAGACTCGTGGCGAGATAAGGAACCCGATGATGTAAAAATTTATGAGTTTTGAGACGTGGTCCCAGGGCTCGGGTTTTGTCAAATTCGTGAATTTTGATATTTTTCGATTGCTTTCGATTGGGTATTGTCTCTTTAGCATAATGCGACATATTTCTTGTGATTTTGAGAAGATTCATTGCACGAGGAGGATAATTTGAGAGGCAAGGGCATAGCGAGCTAGAATTTGACCGTCTTTAGGTGAGTAATTGATGTAAATGATGTCATGAGGGTTTTAAACCACGGAATTTCACCTCGTAAAGTTATATTAAGGTGACTTGCATGCCGGATAACGGGCGTGGGGTAGAGCACCATTGGGGATTGTGACTTGGTCCGTCTCGAGAGATGTTTTTACTGTGTTTTCTACTTGAACTAAATTGAGAATCATCCTTACTTGGATTTAGTTGTCACATTTGGGCTTCTTGCCAATTTTTTGAATCCTTTAGAAATTGATATCACTGCTTTCGCATACTTTGCATATCATTTTATCTCAGTCCAAGGTTTTAAATATTGTTTTGCAAACTCAGCCACCTTCCTAAGATTTGAAAACTTAAATGATATTTCTAAATGATATTTTTGGGCTGAGAGCCACTGTTTTATAAATGCCCAAGGGGCTTATGATGGTTTCTGGGCTGAGCACGGATCGGGCTGCGCGCCGCAGCAGTATTACATTGATATTGAGGCTGAGAGCCTGGTTGAGTACATTGATATTGAGGCCGAGAGCCTGGTTGATTATACTGATATTGATATAAGGCCGAGGGCCTATATTTGATGCCACGAGATGGCTTGATATTGCGCTTGGGCTGTAGGAGCCCCTCCGGAGTCTGTACACACCCCCAGTGAGTGTCGTCGACGATATATAAATATGGATGGCTTGGGCTGCACGCCGCAGTGGGTACCAGAGTGTACCATCATATGCATTGCATTGCGCAAATGCATTTGTTCTTTATCTATTTTCTCTGTTTTAGTATCTGTACTCTTATTTCAGTAACTTGCTGCTTTATTGTTAAGTGCTCTAAATGACCAGTTATAGTTTACTTTGTATTTTTCCATGATTTCTTATTCTTAGTCTTTATTTATATTTATTACTCACTGGGCCGGAGTACTCACAATACTCCCTGCACCATATGTGCAGATATAGGTATTCCTGAGGCATAGAGCGGGTGTTTCTCTCGGAATTATTAAGGTAGCTTCATGGCGTTCGCAGACCCGATTTCTCCTTCTATCTTTACTTATTATTCCGCATTTCAGACTTATTTCTGTATTTAGTTATTGAAATCTTGTATTAGAGGCTCAGACTTGTTACACCGGATCAGTGGGCTATTTTATAGAGATTTTTTTATGCCTTTGGTTTCCTCACTTTTTAATTGTTTAAAACGAATAATTTTATTTTATATTAAATTGGTATTTAAAGTGGTTAATCAGTAATAAATTGTAATAGGAAGGGGTTGAGAGTGGTAATTGGTCGGGCTTGCCTAGCATTGTGTTGGGCGCCATCATGACCGGGATTGGGATCGTGACCGTTACCTGCATTTGATCCTTTCTCGACCAAGGGATTATTTTCATCGAAAATAACATGTACAGATTCTTCTACACATAGAGTGCATTTATTATATACTCTAAAAGATCTACTTTTTAATGAATAGCCAAGAAAAATACCTTCGTCACTTCTTGGATTAAATTTACCAAGATTTTCCTTACCATTATTGTGAACAAAACATTTGCTTCCAAAGGGATGAAAATAACTGATATTTGGGCCTTTACCTTTCCAGAGTTCATAGGGGGTCCTTTTCAGAATCGGCCTTATGAGACAGCGGAGAATATGACATGTAGTACTTAAGCCTTCTGCCCAGAAATGATTTGGCAATGAGTGTTCAAGTAGCATGGTTCTTGCCATGTCTTGGAGGGTTCTGTTCTTTCTTTCCATGACCCCAGTTTGCTGTGGTGAGCGTGGTGCAGAGAAATTATGAGTGTAACCTTGATCATTACAGAAGTCCTCAAATGCTCTGCTTTCAAATTCTCCTCCATGGTCACTCTGAATTTTTGAGATTAGATATCCTTTTTCTCTTTCAATCCTTTTGCAGAAAACTTCAAAATTCCTTAAGGCTTCATCCTTATTAGACAAGAAAATCACCCAAGTGAAACGTGAAAAGTCATCAACAATAACAAAACATATTTCTTACCTTCTAAGCTAGCAGTTCTAGTGGGTCCGAACAAATCCATATGAAGTAGTTGAAGAGGTTTTGAAGTGGACACAATGTCTTTATTTTTGAAAGAGTTTCTAGTTTGCTTACCTATTTGGCATGTATCACAAATATGAGTTCTGGAAAAATTCAGTCTAGGTAAGCCAATAACTAAATCATGTTTGGACAGTTTTTCAATCAAATGCATGCTTGCATAGCCAAGTCTTCTGTGCCATAGCCAGGGATCATCAGAAATAGAGGTTAAGCAGATATGACCGTTTATATTTTCGAACCCATCAAGAATATAAACATTTCCATACCTTTTTACAGGAAGGATTATCTTACCTGATTCATCTTCAATAGCACATTCTGCTCTTTTAAACTTTACCTCGTAGCCTGAATCGCATAGTTGACTTATACTTAGGAGATTGTAGTTTAGGCCATCAACAAGATAAACTTCTATAATATCACAATTGTTGCTGAAGATAATTGTTCCAGTGCCAACTATTTTGCCCCTTGAATCATCTCCAAATTTTACACTCTCTCCATCGATCTTTGTAACTTCTTTAAACAGGTTTTTATCACCTGTCATATGGATGGAACACGCACTATCTAGATTCCATTTTCCTTTGCGGCTTATTTTGTGGTGTTCCTGCAAAACTAGATGATCACTTTCTTTTAGGTACCCAAACTTGCTTAGGTCCTGGAGAGTTAGTATTACTAGGTTCAGGATTTTTGGGCTTCCAAAACCATCCTGACATATTGGATTTTCAAAAGTGATAACTTGAATATTTATGCCCACTTTTATTATAGTAATGACATTTAGCTCCAGATCTGTTTTCAGATCTCACATAATTGTTAGAACCAGCTGATATAGAGTCAGCTGGTTTCATCCAAGTTGACTAGTAAGTCATCTGGTCCGACCGACTGGTCGATTTGGTTCTGATTGGTTCCTTTCGAGTTGACTTGTAAGTCGTTTGGTTTAACCTGGCAGAACTTTGACTGGTGGATTTGCGCAAGCTGCTAAGCTGCATTTACAATTCCTCGAACTCTTCTTGAAGTACATCCTTTTCTATTTCACATACTTCAAATTTGAGTTTCCAGTCTTTGATTTCCTTAGTGAGTCTCTTAAGTTCATTCATCATTCTTTGAGACTCCTTTAGGGTAGAGTCAACAATATCCTATAATTTGTTACTTCTTTTACAGTCATAAGATCTTACCTCGCTAGTTTCGCCTCGTGGCATGAAATATTTTTCATCATCTAAATCATCTTCATCTGTCCAGCACCCCATGGTTTTGTCTATCTCATTTTCCAGAATAGTCATAAAGCAAAGATTTGCTATCTCTTCATGATCTGATTCATCTTCATCGCTCCAGCTTCCGAGGATTTGTTTTTGTTGAAGCCTCTAGAGATCTTCCTTTTCAATTCTTGATATTCAGCTTGAATGTGCCCGAATTTTCCACATTCATAGCATTTGTCGCCGTTCTTGTCCTGTTTATTATATTGTCAAGATCGTCTTGAAGGAAATCTTCCTTTCTATGTATTCCTGTATCTTCTCATTAGTCCATCCATGTTCCTAAACATCATAGCAATTTCTTCTTGTAGAGCTTCAGGATCATCAGTTTCATTTTCAGCTAATTCAGTAGATGCTTTGAATGCGACTGTTCTCTTTTTTTCTTCTTGATTTGTCTTTTTCAGATGCGTCCTTACAAAAGCAATTAATTCTCCACGCAGTTTATCGTAGGATAATTTGTTTAGGTTTTTGAGATTCCAGCGTGACTACCTTGGTCTGCCATGTGGTTGGCAAACTTCTAAGAATTTTTTTGACTTGCTCACCACTGGTGTAAGGCTTACCAAACGCTTTTAATTCACTGATTGTCTTACTGAATCTAGCAAACATTTTCTCAATAGATTCTCCTTCTTTCATTGAGAAAAGTTCGTAGTCATGAACTAGCATGTTGATGTGAGTTTCCTTTACTTTGTTGGTTCACTCATAAGTAACTTCAAGTTTGTCCCACATTTCTTTGGCTGTATCACAACTAGATATTTTTTCATATTCCTCACCACTTATGGAATTATGAAGTATATTCCTTGCCTTGTTGTTTACTTGAACAGCTTCCAGTTGTTCCTTTGAGTATGAGTCTATGTCATCAGGATCCGCAAGTGGTGGAGTGCTAGCGGGTAGTGGGTAATTTCCCTTCTTGATGACTCTCCATAATTTAACATCGTATGCGTTGGCAAAGATTTCCATTCGCACCTTCCAGTGAGAGAAGTGCTGTCCATTGAAGTATGGTGGTCTAACTTGTGAAGTTCCTGAAAGAGAGCTCCTATGATCACCTGATTTACCATGATCTTTTCTCACAAGCTGTTAAGCAAAAGATAAATGTGAGCCAAGCTCTGATACCAATTGGAAGTACAAGAGGGGGGTGAATTGTAAATTATTAAAAATAATTCGCATACAAGTTGGCTTATAACTAGAGTAGTCGACTAGATATATAAGTAAGCAGGTATAGTATCTTAAAATAAAATTCAGAAAGTAAATTGTAGGAATTAAAGACACCAGGATTTTATACTGGTTCGGATTCAAAGTGAATCCTAATCCAGTCCCCTTGGGTTGCAAGGGAGTTCTCTCTAAGAAACTGAATATTTTTCAAGTACAGTTATGATGTATATTGCATAGTTCTTCTAGCACTCATTTGATACAATGCCTTACCAGTTGTGTACCCTCTTTCTCTCCCTAACTTGTTACACAACAGATTTAAGTAAACTACTATGCTTGTTTGCAGTAGAATAAGGAGAGTATTTTGGTTCGATCAAAAGTATAACAGACTAGGGTTTATACATGAGTATCTATACTACAGTGATGGTAGAGGCTTTTTCAACCCAAGAGTTTTGATCCTTGGAAAGAATTGATACTTTCCAAGAATAAGGAGTGAGCCGTTGGCTCCTTTTGATCTTCTTTCCTTTGGCACATGGTTGTATTATATGTTCCTTGATTATTGGATCTTCTAAATATGTTTGCCTCCCAGATCTTCTCCCATGATACTGCCTTGATTACTTCAACTCCGCAAATCTTCTGTCTTGATAGTTCCAGTTCCGTCAATTATGCTGCTGGTTGATTTGAGGAATATTTGATTTCCCAGATTCACGACGTCAGTCCTGATTTGTTTACTGAATAATTATTTCCTTCCTTGCAAATCTTTGCGTGTGAGTCCTTTCCCTATTTGCTAGGAATCATCTTGGTAGACCTTCTTTATTTTCTTGGGTTCCTGCACATGTATATTAATTACATCATCAAAACATGATCTAAAAAATATTACTACATACAAGGTTTGAAGAATAACAGTAATTGTTTCTGAATAAAAGAGAAGGAAACAGGAAATAGAGATAGAGGGAGATACCAGAGCCCGTGGATGCCTGCAGGTCTACGTTGAGTCTCCGGGTGGACTGAAGGAAGCCCTCCACCTACTGTCCGAAAGCTGCCCCGGGATCTACCACAGTGCAGAGTGTAGTATCAGCACAACCGACCCCATGTGCTAGTAAGTGTCCAGCCTAACCTCGGCGAAGTAGTGACGAGGCTAGGACCAGACTACCAAATAAACCTATGCAGTTTAAATATATACAGCGGAAAGAAAATACAGAAATAACCAGTCAATATGGGAAGGGAAACATGATGTGGGGGAGATAATAGTTCTGAATAGAAAGGCATCAAGTAAGGAAAGAAATAACATAACTCGGATACCAATAAGGAATCAAGAATTAATCACCCTTCGTGCTTTTACTCGTCCTCACCAAAGCAAATATATAATAGAAATGTGCACGACATCACCTTTCATGCTTTTACTCTCTTTACTCACCAAATAATCAATAGAATCGGCACAGAATGGTACATCGTGCAGCACGACATAACCCTTCGTGCTTTACACTCTTTCCCACAATCATACACGGCATCACCCTTCGTGCTTTATCACTCTTCCTCACCCAAATAACAATCACAACAAAGGGGCGAGGGAATAAACAAGATTATAATAGGAATCATGGCAAGGGAGCAACAATTAAATAATTAAATCTTGGCAAGGGAACAACATCAACAATATCAACATCCCGGCAAGGGAGATAACCAAATAAGCAATAATATCCTGGCAAGGGAACAATTTAATAGCTCTTTCTCTTTTCACTTTTACTTCACAACTCACTTTACCACTTGAGCCAATGCTCCAAATGGTTCAATCAACTCATTTACATTCACAAATTCGTAATATAACTTAAGCCATTTCTCCTCGATGTTCAAAAGTCACAATTACTTCCTTAACTTTTTACAACAAATAGAAATCACTTCTAAAGCATAGATTATTCAACGAAATCATGAAAATCACATTATAAGACTCACGGTCATGTTAGACACCAACGTATAGATACTCGTCGCCATGCATATACGTCGTACTCAACAATAATCATGTAGAAAATAGGACTCGACTCCTAATACCTCAAGCTAAGGTTAGACCAAACACTTACCTCGAACTTCCACAGCTAACTCAAGCCTCAATCACTGCTTTTCCTTTTTAAATTTGGATCCAACCCAATCGAATCTATGCATAATCGACTTAATAACATCAATAAATGCGAAAAAATCCAATTCCAATGTTTAATTATAGTTCTCCAATCATTCTTCCCAAAAATCTAAAAATCGACCCCGGGCTCGCTTGGTCAAAATACGAGATTCGGACCAAAATCAAATCACTCATTCACCCATGAGCCCAAATATTTAATTATTTCCAGAATTCGACCCCAAAACAAGGTTTAAATCACAAATAATCAAAAAGCCCCAGTTCTACCCAAATTGCTAATTTCCTAATCTTATTCACATGATTTAGGCCTCGAAATCTAATGGGTGTTAATGAAAAATAAAGGAAATGAGTTAAAGATTACTTACCCAAGAGATTGTGGTGAAGAATCACTTCAAAAATAGCCTAAGAGATTTGGAGAAGAAGGGGTTTGTGAAATTTTTATAAAATCCCGTAAGTGTTCTATTTTTGGCTTTTAAAAATAACTAGGCAAAAATCGCGATCGCGATAGGCTCATCGCGTTCACGATGAGTCAGGCATGCCAGGACATCGGGTTCGCATGAAAAGGCCCGCGTTCATGGAGCTTTGGCTCCTCAAGCCTACGCGTTTGCGTACCAGTGGTCGCATTCGCGATGAACAAAAGGTGACCCCTCCCCTCAACATTACACGTTCGCGAGTGGAGGGACGCGTTCGCGAAGGGTCTCCCCTCTCAGCTTCGCGTTCGCGTCACAACCTTCGCGTTCGTGAAGAAGAAAATGGGCTCCTAGGATTTTTTCCTTACACGTTCGCGAGTGGGTCCACACAAACGTGAAGGGTAAAATCCCTAGGCACTAATAGCAGAAATCTGCAACTTTTTCTCAAGTTCAAAACTTCCCGAAACACATCTGAAAGACTCCCGAGCCCTCGGGGCTCCTAACCAAATCACGTACTAACTCAAAAATATCATACGAACTTATCCATGCTATTAAATCGCCAAAATAACTTCAATAACAATGAATCAAACCTCAAAATCAAGAACTTTTCTCAAACTTCATCAAGTATCAAATTTAGTAATTTAGGTCCGAATCACGTCAAACGAGATTCGTTTTTCACCAAATTTTACAAAAAACATCTTAAATCATATATAAGACTTGTACCAGGCACCGGAATCAAAATACGGGCCCGAACAATTTCTTGAAATATACACACACTAACATATACTATAACAAGTTATATATACGTTATAGTATTACAATGAAGTATCTGTCTCTATATATATAAGAACATGAAGCACTAGTAACACATGGTCGGGTTATTTTAGAGATTTATATATTTGTAAATTGATTCATTGACTTACAACCAACTCAGATGCATCATTGAATATTAAAAATAAAACGTCTCAACTTATATCAATTAATATGTTATAATTGATTCATCGACTTATAGCCTAGTGATGAATGAATGTAATTCATTAACTCTGTTATAATACAAATAATAAATATTATTATATCAATTAATAGAATAATATTATATTGGTTTATCAATTCATTAATTATTCGTACGTAGTAATGTGTAAGATTAATCATTAATTACAATATAGTTTATGCGTGTGTATGAAATTACTCATACACTTAAATAGAACTTAAAAAATTACTTTACATAGATGCTATTATAATATATTAAAAGTACTCACATAGTTAATAATTATTTATAATAATTGTAGTTAAATAAAATAAATATTTATAGCTAAAAATAATTTTTTATAACTTATAATATTTAAAAACCAAAAAAAAACAATTTTTTTTAAATAGCGACCAACTTTGGTCTCTATTTTCAATTTAATTTCTTTTAAATAGCGACCAACGTTGGTCGATTTTTTTGGTCAAACAGTCAAACTTATTTACAGGCCAAAAATAACGATCTAAGTTGGTCGCTTTTGCTAATTCTAGAGACAAAAACAGGTTTCCCCCCATTTCTCTTATTTCCTTCCCCAAAATTTCTCCAACTCTCTCTTTCCCTCCCCTTCTCTATTTCACTCACCCAAATCCCATCCCCCACCCCGCACCACCATTGCTCGCCGACCATTGCTCGTCGCCCATCCCCACTGCCACCCCTCTCTCTCTCCTTCTCCACCTAAAAAAACAAGGTTAGAATCATAACCTTCAATATTTGTTATTTCTAGTGTGTGTTACAATATTTGATGTATTATATTTTATTATTTCAATTATTTAAACATTGTATTTTATTGAGGATTAGGGTTTAGGTCTTGTTTTAATTAGTTTTGTTAATTAATTTTATTAACTAATTTGTTTAATTAGTATTGAATTTATTTTAGTTAGATTTGAATTATAATTTGTATTGTCTTGATAGTTTAGTTAGAATTTAGGGTTTAGGATATGAATTGAAATTTTTGGATATGAATTGAGCCTTTAGGATATGAATTGAACCTTTATGATATGAATTGAACTTTTAGTTTATGTATTGAAATTTTAGTTTAAAAACTAAAATTTTAGGATATGAATTGAACTTTTGTGGATATGAATTAAAATTTTAGGATATGAATTGAACCTTTAGGATATAAATTGAAATTTTTGTGTATGAATTATTCTTTTAGGATATGAATTGAGCCTTTAGAATAAGAATTGGACTTTTAGGATATGAATCGGACTTTTAGTTTATGTATTAAAATTTTAGTTTATAAATTAGAATTTTTGGATAAGAATTGAACTTTTAATTTATGAATTGAAATTTTAGGATATGAATTGAAATTTTGTGTATGAATTTAACTTTTAGGATATGAATTGAGTCTTTAGGATATGAATTGGACTTTTAGTTTATGTATTAGAATTTTAGTTTATAAATTAAAATTTTAGGATATGAATTGAACTTTTAGGATATGAGTTGAACCTTTAGGATATGGAATTAATTAACCAAAAAAAGATTAGGATATGAATTAGCTAACTTAATTTGTTCTTGTTTTATTTGTATGGATGGAACATCGCACTTGGATGTACAATAGGAATTATCTTAATCGGCGGAGATTGCTGGAGGATTTTGTGGAAGGGGTTAATGACTTTATTAGACATGCAATTGAACTTCCACCAAGAATAACTTGGATACAATACCTGGCAGAGTGGGTCTTTAATTGTTGTTTTCAATAGCGACAATGATGATGAGAAGGCAATGGCATGTGTTTTAAACAGTGATAGTGTAGGTAGGAATTTAACATTTCCTAAGCAGATCAAAGAAGAGGTTATAGAGGAATTCTCTACTTCATTTTCCAAAAGGAAAAGAAGTTTAATTGACAGTGACAAGGTTGATGGTAATGGAAAGCTGTCCATTGGTCATGGAAGTTCCCATAAAACTGGGATCATAAGATTCTGTGATGACAAAGATGAAAGGAAGTTTTATTCTCAACTTTCTTCCAAGTCTGATCTGTACAAGCTTAAGGGGATATGTGATATTTCTTCGAATTCAGAAAATGATTTGAGTGACAAAAGTATGAAAATGCTAATCAAAAGAATTAAAGGTAAAACGCTTCTCTAAGGAAGAAAAGTTTGGAGAAATCTGCTACCTATAAAGTGCACATTCATGCAGAGTTCAGCATCCTTCTCTTCCAAGAAAAATATTTTACCTTTAATTCTTTTGATTAGAATTTCCATACTTTTGTCACTCAAATCATTGTCTGAATCCGAAGAAATATTACCAATCTCATTAAGCTTGTACGGATCAGACATGGAAGAAAGTTGAGAATAAAACTTCCTTCCCTCTTTGTCATCACAGAGTCTTATGATCCTCGTTTTATGAGAACAGGCATGAGCAACGAACTAATTTTCATTACCATCAACCTTGTCACTCTCAATTAAACTTCTTTTCCTCTTGTAAAATAAAGTAGAGAATTCCTCTATAACCTCTTTTTTTATCTGCTTAGGAAATGTTAAATTCCTACCTACACCATTACTGTTTGAAACACATGCCATTGCCTTCTCATCATCATTGTCGCTAATGATAACAAAAATTGATCAAAGACACATTTGCCAGGTACTGTATCCAAGTTATTCTCTATATCCAAGTTCATCCCGAGTAATATTACAACGAGGATAATCACCAAAGCCACCAGACAGCTTTATGATGCCAATGAAGCAAGATGGGCTATTCAATGAGACTCGTATTGTAAAGAAGAAGAAAGAGACTGATCCAGAAAGGTGGGTCAAGGGCCGAACCTCGACTGTACATGTAAGTTTTTAACTTTTCATTAAGTATTTCGATTTACTTTTATATAAATTTTGAAATACTAATTCAATATAATTTTTCTTATAGGGTCGCTTCATAGCTGACGTGGAGAATTCATACGCAGTCAGCCACTTAATGAGTCAGGCGAGGCAATCCAACTTCTACCGAGGATGCTGAAAAAATACTCCTTGAGTACTTTATATACTTTGAACTAGACAATAGAACCGATTTTTGAATGGGCTTATAATAAGCATTAACTTAGTTTTGTTAGCTTAATGTGTTAGTTCTATTGAACTTTATACTTTTTTGGTTTTAGTGTTGTTGCTAATGTTGTTGTTGTGTTGGGTTTTGTTGTTGGTATTGTTGTTGTTGCTTATAATAGGAAAGTTGGTATGCTGGCAGGTGCTGTAGCTGCAAAACAGGCAATTTCTGGAAAAATTATACCCAGAAAAACTTTGGTCGCTTTTCTATTTAAAAAATATATTTTCTGGGCAATAGTGACCAAGGTTGGTTGCTAATTAACCCATATTTCCTAAAAAGGGACCAACTTTGGTTGTTATTCTATTAAAAAATATGGAAATTAGCAACCAATTTTGGTCTCTTATGTTTAAAAAAAATAAATTCTTGAAATTAGCGACCAATTTTGGTCACTTATGTTTAAAAAAAAATTAAAAAAAAGCAACCAACTTTGGTCGCTATTTTCTAGATTTTAAAATATAATATTTGATTTACAGCGCTATATTTTGAATAATAATAAATAAATAAAATGAAATTTAAATATAGAGACCAACTTTGGTTGCTAAATTTATATTATTAATATATTAAAGCGACCAAAGTTGTCGGTATATTGTTTAGCGGAATATTTTGTCCTTTTACCTTAGATACCAAAGTTGGTCGCTAATTAGCGACCAACTTTGGTCTCTAAGTTAAAGGAACCAACCAAATAGCGACCAAGCCAGTTTGAATGCTTTTTGGTCGCTTTTTGACTCGTAAGCGCCAACTTTGGTCGCTTTTTGTGGTCGCTTTTTTCCGAATTTCTAGTAGTGCTTTAACTTTAACACCACACAAGAAGGGAGCGATTTATGTAGTGTCTAGTTTTTCGCTTAAACTGATAATGAAAGGACCTGATTTTTCTATGTCTTCCTTATACTATTGTTGTGGAATAATAAATGCAGAAAGTAAAGAACACAAGTATTTTACGTGGAAAACACCCAGCTCAAAAGGCGAAAATACCATGACCTACTACCTAGTAGGATTTTCTCCAAACACTTCACTACAACTCTGAGCCAACAACAAAGTTTACAAACTCTTGCAAACCTAAGGATTAACTCTAACCCTTATAGCAACCAACCACAGGCTATTACGACTGCTTCAAGTTAACTCTAACTTGAACAATTCCACTCAAGTTTACAACCTTTTGCAAACCTAAGGATTAACTTTAACCCTTATAGTAACACGCCACAGGATGTTGCGACTACTTCAAGTAACTCTAACTTGAACGATATAACTCAAGTACCTAGTACAATTTGCTTCTTAGAAAGCTGAAAAGTACAACTCAAAATGGCCACTACACCTTGAACTAGAAATAAAGAAAGACACATGAAACTCTTTATAGAGCTGGTTCTTCAATCTAGTTCGTGAAGCTTTAGGATCGCACTCTCAAATCTCACAGGAATTGCTCACAAAATATCTTGCTATTTTTCTCTCAATCCGTGCTTAACTTCAATATGTGTGCATCACCTGTAAAAGAGAACACAACTCATATATATAGAGTTAGTAAATAAAGATTAGCTAACGTTCTAATGCTTTACTCTTACTTGGTGGAAGAGTTCTAGCCAACTTCAACTTCTAACTCTTCCCTTATCTTGGATAGAATATTCTTCAATTAAGGAGTCCTGCTCATTATCAAATATGCAACATTTTCATTTACGGAATATCAGATATAACCACTTATACTTATCCTTTCACGTGCAAGCCTTTTGTTTGATTATGTCTGTCACCTGTGTATACTGTCCATAGACCTAGTTCATGCATGTGTTCCTTTGTCAATCATCAAAACAAACTTACTCAGGCCAACAAATTGTCCATTTTTGATGATGACAAACTTCATGATTTTCACAAGCATGAAACCTGTTTTAACTCAGCTTAACATCAAAACACTGTTAAAACACTTCCCATTTTAAAGACACAAATCATCAAGGACCAGGTTCATTAGGTTATAAACATCACAATCCAAAGAAAAAACACAACCTAATTCTCCCTTTTGGCATCATCTAAAATTTGCATAATTATGTGAGAAAACCATATTTTAATATAAATTACTCATGGCCACTAGGGCTAGTTCAAATCCAATCATGGATTTAAGAATCATCTAATAATCTAAGGATATTAGCCATCTAAGAAATATCAACAAACAGTTAGACCAAAGGCAGTGAATTTCATTGATTGATAAGTCCTACCACAAATCATAAAAAGAAATAACAACAGTGGATCATGAGCAAAAGAAACAAAAAAAATCCCGAACTGGGTCACTAGTTGATCTACACTAGGCTAGGAGGCTTAAAGGTGGGAAGGACCAGGTTCTTGGTTTTTGGCTGGGAGCAGTTTCAGCATATCCTGAAGAATGCCATCATTCTTCTCTTTCTCTTTTGCTAGATCATCTCTAAGAGCATCTCTCTCAGTCTCCACTTCAGCCAACCTCTTTTTCAGCCTATCAATGTTAGCATCCTTAGCCCCACTTTCTTGCACCAAAGCTTGCACCTTGCTATTCACTGGTACCTTTTTGGATGAACCAAGTTCTTTAGGAGTGGTTTGAATTTCATAGTCACAAGCAGTTAAAATGTTTGCCCTAAAACGATCCTTTCTTGTACCAACTTCCCATTACTTGATGGGTACCTTGAAATGTGCAAGTACAGCTGTGAGAATAAAATCATAGGGTATGGCATGAGTCTTATTTCCATTTTAATCTCTTTCAAGAAGCTGGATGATAAATCCAGACTAATTGATTTGCCTCCCACTATCCAAACATTCCATAAAGACCAGCTCCATGAATGTAGTAATATGCCTCATTTCCTGCCTTGGCAGATGTAATGACCCGACCGGTCATTTTTGAAATTTATACTCCGATCTCCTATTAACTGTTTTTCCCAAGTTTATTTTTTCTATTTTGATTTGCCGGAATGTTCGGTTTTACGTTTCGGAAAGTTTTGAGACACTTAGTCCCTAAATGAGAGCTTAAGTGTTGGAAAGCTGACCGTAGTCAAAACAGTGTGAAGACGGCCTCGAAATGGAAATCTGATGGTTCCGTTAGCTTCTTTAGGTGATTTTGGGTTTAGGGGCATGGTCGAATTGTGTTTTGGAGGTCCGTAGCTAATTTAGGCTTGAAATGCCGAAAGGTCAAATTTTGATGTTTTTGTCTCGATAGTGATATTTTGATCCAAGGATCAGAATGGTATTCTAAGAGTTTTAGTAGTTCCATTATGTCATTTGGAATGTGTGTGCAAAATTTTAGATCATTCGGAGGTGGTTTGGTTGGGTTTTTGATCAAAATCGGAATTCGGAAGATTTTTAGAAACTTAGGCCTGAATCCGATGTGTTTTGGGATATTTGATGTTGTTTGAAGTGTTTTGAAGATTGGTACAAGTTTGAATAAGGTTTTAGGATATGTTGATGCCTGTAGTTGAGGTCCTGGGGGCCTCGGGTGTGTTTCAGGTGCTCAGCGGAGCATTTTAAGTTGTTAAAAGTTGCAGGTTTTTGGTTCAGCTGTTGCAGAGGGATTTTACCCTTCGCGTTCGCGATGAAGGCTCTGCGTTCTCGAAGGGTGGTGATGTATGAGCATCGTGTTCGCGGTAAGGGCATCGTTTTTGCATAGGAGAAAGTGGTCAACTGGGTTCGAGGTGGAATTTGTTCTTCGCCTTCACGAGATGTGTGACGCGTTCGCGAAGGGTTGGTCAGTGGAAGCATCGTGATTGCAAGGCAACGTAAGAGGACTTTTGGTAAATGAAATTTTTGTGCTTCACAAACATGATGCATTGACCGCGTTAGCAGAGAAGGAATTAAATACCTGGGCAAAATGTTTTTAAAGGGTTATTTCACGAGTTTTAGCCAAGTTTCCTCCATTGCTAGGCAATTTTGAAGCTTTTGAAGTGGGTTGAAGGGGGATTCAAGGGGATTCACTTAGAGGTTACATTTTTGACTTCATAACTGACGTAATTAGAGGTGTAAAACTTGTGAAAAAGTGGGTAATTAGGGCTTGAGTTAAGAGACCTAAAATTGGGTATTTGAGGGGTCAATTGAACTCCGATTTCAGTGTTCTTGGTATGTATGAACTCGTGAGAGTATGAGGATTCTAAAAATATAAATTTTACTAGATTCCGAGTCGTGGGACTGAGGGGAGTTTTGGTCATTTTACCTAATTTTGCGTAATAGCTTAGAATTTAATTATAGAATCAGTTACTTGAAGTGTTAATTACATTATGAAATTTAATTCGAATAGATTTGGGCCATTTGGAATTGGATACTCGTGGCAAAGGTGTGGTTTCAGTTGACTTGCACTTGTTCGAGATAAGTGGCTTGTCTAACCTTGTGTGGGGGACCTTTTCCCTTAGGATTGATATTATGGTAATTGAAATGCCTCGTACGTAAGGTGACGAGCGTCTACTTGTGCTAATTGTTGGAAATCCAGTTTTTCATTAAAAGTAGCCTTGAATTGTGTTCTTCCTTTTCTTGCTTACACTGTTTGGAAACTAAACCTGCTGTTAGCCTAGAGAAGCATGTCTGTTTGACTAAATTGCTCTATTTGCCTTAACTGCCCTAATTGTATTACGTGAACCATGCTAGTTTAGGATTACCTGCTTTACTTTGATGTGCAATTGATTGGAATGAATTCTTGTTGTTATTGCGTATTTACTTTGGACTAGACTACGATATCCCGGGAGCTCCCCTGTATGTTTACTTTGGGACTACGGAATTGCATTCCGGAAGATCCCCCTGCACATTTGCGAGTTGGACTATGAGACTGTACCCGGGAGATCCACTGGATATGATATTTATATTTGGGGACTACAGGACGGTATCCTGGTAGATCCCCGGTTGTTATATTGGAGTTGAGCTGTATTCTCTTACTGTGTTTTACTTGCCTCTGAAATAGTTGTTGTTGTCCTTCGTATCTTGTGATACTTATTTAAACTGTTTATTTCACAATGTTAAACTTTATATCTTATTTAATCTCAGTAGGGCCCTGACCTTCCTCGTCACTACCCAACCGAGGTTAGGCTTGGCACTTACTGAGTACCACTGTGGTGTACTCATGCCCTTCATGTGCATGTTTTTCATGTGCAGATCCAGGTACCTCTACTCAGGCTTACCATTCCTGAGGTGAGGCGATTCCATGGGACTTCGAGGTATATCTTTCGCGTACGCAAACCAAGGAATCTCTTTCTATTCCTGCATTTAGTGTTTAGTCCTTTTGTACTTTATGTCCTTGTTAGACATTCCTGAGATTAGAGCTTTGTAGTTTTCCCTCAGCTTGTGGATCCATAAGTTTTCGGGTTTTGGGATAGTGTATCAGATTTCGAGAAGTTGTGTGTATATGCCGAGCGGCATTTGAATATAATTTCTTTCAGTTATTTTGGCTTTTGATTATTTATTTTGTAAGATTAGTTTGTTTTCCGCATTTATTAGGCTTACCTAGTCATAGAGACTAGGTGTTGTCACGATAGCTCACGGAAGGCGAACTGGAGTCTTGACAGCAACACACATTTATTAACAAATTCTAACAACACTTTGTGTGGTGGCCTCATCTCACTTTTGTAAATAGCCTTGGGCTCAAGTTCTTATTCACTATCACAAAATTTCCTTGTAATGGCAAGGGCAGTAGGGAGATTCTCTAGACTTGGCCATTTAAGATTCTTATAATCATTGTACTCTTCAGCAGGTACACCTAAGATTTCTCCATTTCTTTATCTTTAAAAGCCACAATAACCCCTTGACCACACTAATGACCCTAACGGTTAGCCATGAACTCCATAATTTCAGTTCTGGCCAGCCTTCCATCCATCTAAAAGACCATATTCGTCCAACCTTGCAACTATAACTTCTCCAGTAGCAATAGAATTACTTCCTCCTCCAAGTCCCTAAGGATTCTACCTTTCAAGATGGTTCTCTTCCCAAACTTAACCATCTTGTCCTTCTCAACATCAGATTCTTCTCTTCTTCTTCCTCCATAATTTTCACTCTTCTTGATTTCAATACAGACCTGGTTCTTTTATCCAAAGTCGATAGCTCAGCAGACTTTATTTTTGAAATAGACTTCTTTGAGGAAGTCTTGACTTTCTTAGCTTTTGTTGCACAACCTTCACATTTTCTATCTCCTCTTTATCCCAAAGGACCAGGTTCATCTCATCAATTGCAACTACCTCAACAGGCTCAACCACCTTCTTTTTTCCTTTACAATAGCTTTTCTCTTGCTTTCTTTTAAGGTATTTTCCCGTTCATCCTCACTCTGCTTCTTCTGACTCATTGTAGATCTTCCTCGTGTGGGAGGAGTCTCTACAGGGATAGAAGAGGTAGCCTTTCTCTTTTTGTTTTCCCTGACAGTACTAGGGATTTTCACTCTTGAACTTCCTTTGTTCTTGGGATATAATTGTCAGTCACATTTTTCAGTAGGTCTGTAATAGTTTCCTGTTCAGATGGAACAGGTTTTTCAATATCATTCCCTAATTGACCTAACCTAACCCCTCACCAGCTTCTCCATACCCACTTCCCCCTATTTCTCTCACACTCTCTTCTTCTATAGCAGATTCCTCACTACAAACTACCATAGCACCTAATTCTTTTGTTAAATCAATAGGAGTGGGTAAAGATCCAGCCACTCCTTTTCCCATTCCACTCGCAACATTTCGAGCACCCTTTCTCTCTTTTTCTTTTCTCTTTTTATTTTTACCACCCACCTTTCCAGACTCAGTAGTTTCAACACCCGCCATAAACCTTACCAGAACAAACCTAGTCTCCAAATTCGTAGCAACCTCAGAAATAGTTTCAGAAGTAACTTTAGGGCCAGACATTGCCTAATCTGTCTTAGAAGAAATAATATCTTACCCCTTAGTTGCAGACTTGAATGACTCATCAGATTTCTGGGGTTCTTCTTCCCTACTTGCTTTTAATTTTTCATTTATTTTCTTGATTTGCTTTCTACAAGCAACAACATTGTAAGCCATCATTTTTACCCCTCCTTTCTTAGAGTTGGGAGTAATTAAAGGTATTTTAGATGGTGTGGGTGAGGTTTCCTTGGGTGGTGATGATGGATTCTCAAAGGCGTTTGTCATTTCTGTGCTTGGAAGTAAGAAAAGAAAGTTTGAGTGTGTTTGGAAGATGAAAGAAGTTGGAGAGAATTTTGACGACTTAAAGATTTAGAAGTGAAGAGACAAGTAAAGTCTAATCAATATAAAGTTGAAGAGTTTAATTGAGTAACGACAGCCTTTTCAAATGTCTAATCAAACTGCATTTCTGTATTGAAAAGACGTTGGAGAGGATCCGTAGGATCTAGGCATTTAATGCAGTTTGGACTCCTCTTTTAAACGAAATTGGTCCATTTTTGTAGCGGATAAGTACAATGGGGTTTGAGATTGAATTGGAATCTTCTCTTACTCATGATCCAAATATAATTATTTCAAACTATGTAAAGTGGAGAATACGTACTAAATAATCTTGATAAACTAGGTACTTCAAAAAATCTCTTGTGTAAGTCTGAATTTTTCAAGAAAATAGAGATAGTATCATTAGATATTGATGATTCATATTAGCACATGGCATAAGATTTTACTTATGAAAGTATGAGATTGAGAAAAATCTAATCTAATTATGTACCAAAATGCATAATTTTCTAACCAAATTTTTGAGTTAGAACTGGTTCCTTTTATGTGATCTTAATCATCTCTAATTCTAACATGTTCCTTTCAAAGTAATCTCTACTTAGAGATTTTGTGAAGATGTCAGTTATTTTCTTGTCAATAGCCAAGATTCTATAGTGATCAAACCCTTATCGTAGTTGTCCCTCAAAAAATGATGCCTAATGTATATGTGCTTAGTTCTCTTATAATGATGAAATGGGTTCTTGGTCATACTAATGGCACTAGTGTTATCACAGAATATAGGGATAAAACCTACATCAATTCCAAAATCCATTAATTGATGTTTGATCCACAATAATTGAGCACAACATGAGGCAGCAGCAACATACTCAGCTTCAGCAGTAAATAGGGCCACAAAATTTTGCTTTTTGGTAGCACAAGACACAAGACATGAACCAAGAAAGTATGCCATACCTGAGGTTCTCTTTCTATCCATAAGAAAATCTGTATAATTAACATCAGCATATCGCAGTAGTTTAAAATTACTTCCTTTTGGATACCAAAGACAAAGGTTAGTGGTGCCTTTCAAGTATCTCAAGATTCTCTTGACAACAACCAAGTGAAACTTCTTTGGATTCGCCTGAAATCGAGTGCAAAAGCCTACACTGAAAATAATGTCAGGTCTGCTAGAAGCGAAATATAAAAGAAAACTAATCATTCCCTTATACAACTTCTGTTCAACAGATGAAGCAAGTTCATCCATATCCAATTTGTGAATGTTGCTGTAGGAGTGTCAAATATTTGGATGTTCCTTTCCCGTTTTGTTGTTGAGGAATATGTTCATGGACTGGTTCCCTCGAGGTTTGAAGATCAATTCTTCTCTGTTCAGTTCCCCTTGTCAGGTTTTGGGTGGAAGGACATGTTCCATCACCTAGTCCTTATGTGGTGCAGCTTTAGTTTGGGTTGTTGTTTCCTTTGAGTTTCTTACTAGCCCAATTGCTTTATCTTCATGTTCCTGCCTCTCAGAAAGAATGTTAGTTTTATGAAAAATCATATGCAAATTTTTTTCTACACACATAGTTCTTTTGTTATAAATCTTATAAGCTTTGCTATATAAAATAATATCTCAAGAATATTCGTTCATCACTTTTGGGATCAAACTTACCTAGGGAGTCTTTACCATTGTTGCGCACAAAGCACTTGCATCCAAATTCCCTAAGATGGGATATATTTGACTTTCTCCCTTTAAGTAACTCATAGTGAGTCTTCTCAACAAGAGGTCTAGTCATATTTATTATGTAGCATGCAGTATTCACAGTTTTTGCCTTGAAGCTATTTGGCGGCTACTAGAAAGAAGCATAGTCCTAACCATATTTTCAAGTGTCCTATTCTTTCTTTCAACTACTCCATTTTGTTGTGGAGTCCTAGGAGCAGAAAAATTATGATCTATGTCATGCACATCACAAAATTCAGTAAAATTAGCATTTTCAAATTCAGTTCCATGATCAAACTTAATCATTGCAAGCTGATTACCTAGTTATTTCTGAGTTATTCTAACAGAAGAAGTAAACATGTCAAATGCTTCATCTTTAGATGTTAAAAATAATGTCCAAGTAAACCTCAAGTAATCATCAACAAGCACCATAACATATCTTTTACTACTTCTGCTTAATATTCGCATTGAACCGAAGAGATCCATATGACCAGCTCCATCGTTCTGGTGGTGCTTACCACTTTCTTGCATTTAAAAAAGGATCTTACCTGCTTTCCCCTTGCACAAGCCTCACAAACTTTGTCTTCCTTAAACTAGATGTTACTAATTTGTTGAGTTGACTCAGACTTGCATGTCCAAGTCTCTTATGCCAAAGGAGGGAACCACTCATTTCCACACGCCAACAAGGCCGGTAATTTAACATGACCAATATATATTATTGTTACCGACCGAGCATTTGTTCAAGTGGTCCATTTATTAGGATATCCTATTAAAATCTTCTTTTTTTTTAATAATTTCATTGCCTAGAAAAATATAAGAAACAAAGTGTGAGGCGAGCAACAATCATGCTTCCTAAGTAAAAATGATCTAGGACTAATCTTGAGTTTAAAAATGATTAAAGAAGATATATGCATAATATGGTGTGTCCAAATTTAATTTACGACAATTTCATCAATCACTTATGCAGTTACATCTTCATGTCCACGATTAATTACTAGTGATGGGTTTTCAATAACTTAACTGTTGTTTTGATGATCTAACAAATTTACTGTCAAGAACCAGATAGGGAACCTGACACACTTGATATACATTGCTAATCAATAGACTCCAGCTAATGTGGATTGCTGCAACTGTAGAAGACAGAGAAACAACACAGGGACCTGATCCCTTTTGTGTCCCTGACAGCAGTACGAAAGTCAACTGTGTACAGCTGGAAAGTGACTTCCACAGAAACAGTGCACCACAGTTCTGCATCCACTAATTCCACTACAAAAAAAAACTGGAATTAGCTACGAGCGTCGTCGCTAATCTGTCGCTAAAACGCTCATAGCTAGTAGAGAATTTCTTGATAATCTGTCTCTAATCCGTTGCTAAATAAGATTAGTGACGAATTTTTCTGTTTAGCTACAGAACTTGTCTGTCGCTAAAATCAGATTTTTTTAGTAGTGTTCTTTGACCAACCAAGTGCTTACATCATTCAAGTAATGTCATCAAAGGTGTATTAACAAGAGTATTACAACAAAACATCACTTGAACACTTGAGAATTCACTTAAAGCATTCAAGCTTTCTGAGATTCGTGGATTCAATTCTCAAGTGCCTCAAGAACAAAGTTTAACGCTGCTATGGACCAGTTTCTAAATCTAGTATTTTGTTGTCATTAGTTGAGTTGTAACTTTATTATTGTTCTTCATTTTAATTCCTAATTTGCTTATCTAGAAACGTTGCTTAGGAACCCCTTTGTAAAACCATAAATCCTTGTGTTTGTGTCGTGATTAGAGTTAGTCATGAGTAGAAGTCTTTATAATAGGTGTATTGCAAAGTGGTTTGTAATAGGTATATTACAAGTTAGTGAGGGATTAAGAGTTTAATTCCTAGATTGCATAGGTTGTAATCTAAAGATGCTCATAGTGAAGTTGAAGTCCTACCAGTAGGTCGTGGTTTTTTATCCCCTTGAACAGAGATATTTTCATGTAAAATTCCTTGTCCTATTTACTTACTTTTTCATTAGTATTCACAGTGGAAAATCATAGAGGACCCGTTACTCTATAGTTTGGTGGACGAATACAAACTATCAACTAGCATACATTATATATGTTGGTCAATTACCTTATTTGTCATTTGTTAAATCCATTTACACCTTTTCTTTCCAGACTCTACTTCATCCTTATGTACATGACTATATTCCTTCTACAATTAAAGTCTTTGATTCAGTAAATTACAGCCATTTCATTTTTGGAAGCTTGTTATTCCGCAATTTGAAAACGTCGCGCCGCATTTGGTTCACTATTTACTTCCCTTTTTTCTTTTTTGTTGCGTAATGATAAGTTCAAATTAGAGATTTCCACTACAGTCCGGCTAGCAATATCAATCGTACTTAAAAAAAACACGTGATTCATATTTTGTAGTAGTAATCATTAGGTCACAGGTCATTTAATTTGCTGCTCAAAAGCCGTTATCCAAATCAATTTCGGCGCTTTCCTCTTTGATTTATATACCACTCTTTGTTTAAGGATAAGTCCAACAACGACAATACTTGTAATGTCTCATCTACTGAAACGCATGAATAAAGAGAGAGAGAAAAAAAAAAGAACGGAAAATTGAGTGGACATTTAGTTTGGATTTGGATTAAATTTTTTTCCTGGGAATCTACCGTCCAATTTCAAGAGAAAGTCCTGCTCAAATTACGACTTGTCACATATTATACTATCATATTGATGGAATTTGTGTAAGTTTGTGATAAGCTTTAATTTATCAAGAGCTCATAGTTTGAAAATGATGCTTCTGTCGACTACTCAATTGCATGCCCAAGAAAGTCGCTCCGTCAATTGTAGGCTAATTTCTCGATAGTTGTATTAGGATCGTACAAAGCTTTATTTTGGTGACTTTCTGAATCTTCAATCTAATTTAATAAACGCATCATAAAATACAAAGCTTTATTTTGGTGACTTTCTGAATCTTCAATCTAATTTAATAAACGTATCATAAAATTGACTTGTGGATAGTGGCGGTGTAAAAATTCTTCACGGTTAATATATTTTAACATGTAGTAGTAGTAATCTATTTATTTTTCAGCTTACTTATTTCACTTTTTTTATAAACAGTTTCCTGCGATTATTCTTTGGGTGATCGATCTATTAGCATAAAATGTTATGAAATATTATAATTATATTAGTGGATGTCTATAACTCCTAAAGAAGTTACTCTCACTACTCTTGTCCACATTATAGTTGTAACTCACACACCTCCATAACCTCTCCATGATCTTCCTTCATGATCTAAAATGTTTAATGTCATGTTTATGGCATTTTTTTGTATACCACTATGTAATCCTATAAATAGAAAATTTTTGGCACCATATTGTATACACTTGGAAAACACTTGAAATAATAAGAATTTGTCATCTCTTTCTCTCTACGTTCATGTCTATTTGCTTATTTCATATTATTACTTTGAACTAAGTTTCTTAACACGTTATCAGCATGAATTGTTATATTCTTCATATGCCAGAGATAAAAGCCTTCTATGGGAGCCATAATTGCTTTTGGTGCTTTGCCAAGTGATAAAGTTGACATTTTATATCGTTGGTAAATTAGATTTATAAGTAGACAATGAGATCAAGAATAATGAAAAATTACTTGGATGATAATGCAAAGATAAGGTTTT
Organism: Nicotiana glauca; assembly: GCA_026770625.1. NCBI lineage: Eukaryota > Viridiplantae > Streptophyta > Magnoliopsida > Solanales > Solanaceae > Nicotiana > Nicotiana glauca. The sequence goes on from MU682522.1 coordinate 58,950, forward strand.
CATCCTTCTAAACCCACTCACTCTTTTGTATCTTTGCATAACTTTATGTGCAGTTGTTAATTGAAAGATTCCCTTTGTTTTTTAAATTGTATCCAGTGAAATAAGAAACCGGAAAGATATATTTTTATTTGCTATATCTCTTCTCGGACAAGAATAATATTCCACGTAAGTTGCACTGTGTAATTTTTACTCCATCTTGTGATGTGAAAATCCCGTACGATTTTTACATTAGTTGGAGCCTAGTTCCATTAGAAACTATGAAACGTAATCTATACTTTGGTACAATCCTCATGGCCTTTTAGTTTCACGAAAATATATGTATTTGATCATAATAATTGTTAAAATAATTAATATATATAAACACATATTAATAACAAGACAGAAAATGTAAAGATTTGGTGGTAAAGAAAAACCATTAATCCAGAGTGATGTCCATCATGGTAGAGCTCATCAATGGGTTCGAGGCTCACTTTAGCCTATTATGTGAGGGTAAAACGGCGAGTTTGAATTCCAACACACCACAAAAATAAGATATCCGGTTTGAGTCCTGGTGCATCATGATAATATAAGTTGGGTTGAAGTCCCAACCCATTATATCCTTACACGCACGTCTTTATTTAGGTAGGGCATTGGGTTTGAGTCCCAATGCACTATATTGATAATATCATGATAACTAATGAAATTGTATTTTTCATGAAAGAGCATGAAACTTGTCTCACTTAATTTGCTCCATTTTTTAAGTGAATGTGATAGCGGTGCATAATAAGTTTAAATGAAGACAAGTGGTTGACCAATGAATGTGGGCGTACCAAAGAGCAAAATAATAATAGTCATCATTATGGTAAATATAAAAAGGAGAACAATGAGGATTCTCAAATTAAAATAATTCTTCAAAGGTGAAGAAAATATGTATCAATGTGATCTGTTAATATAGACACGCTCATATAATTATAGTCCACTCCTTGACAATGTGACTTGTGATAAGCATTATAAATGCAGGCTCATTCCTGAAACTGAATGTGAAAATATATAAATAATTTAAATTATGCATAGGAATGTATTTATGCATGGTTGAATAAATACTACAACTCACCTCTACGAGAGGTTTGAGAGAAAGAAAGATAATGAACATTAATATATGGTTACATGAATATGTCATTGGGCGGATATATGTGGTACACCAAAAATATTTTTTCATGTCTTATAAAAAGTTATTAAAGACAAAATTAAAGCAATAAATAATTTTGCTTATGATGATTTTGACCATGACAATTATTATGATATGATTTTCTTCGTGAAGGAGATAAACACCATATGAATGGTGTGACAAAAGATATTGTAGTACAAAATCAATTAAGAGCTCCGGAAGAACGAATTTATTACTATCCGGATTAATGAAATTGTTCTTGACAATAATATTATAGTAAGTCTCAAAAGAAACCTTTTGAGTTTCATGCATTAGCTAAAGCGGTTGGCATTTTGAGACTATGAATGAAAGGAAGATTGAATATCTTCATATTACTATAATCATACCAGGTAAATATAAAAAGCTACCCTATCTTTTTTCTACTTGTACTACACAAGTATAAGTATGATGATGGAATCACATGCCACAAGTAAACTAGAGGTTTACTGAAATAAATTTTAGTTGGCATGACCGGTTGTCCATTCCGGTTCAATTATGATGTAAAAATTAATTGAGAATTCACATTAGCATATATTGAAGAAATAGAAAATTCTTCAAGAATTCTCTTGTGTTGCTTATTCTCATGATATACCAGTTTAGGTTATGTGACGATCCGCCCCGTCGTCACGTGAGTTACTGCCCTGTTTTCCCCATTTTCTGCTTCCTTATGTCTCATTATAAGATTCTTGGGTGAATGAGTCGATTTGGATTGGTTTTAGAAGGAAATGGGACACTTAGTCTCTTTAAGGAAGGTTTGGTTTGGAAAAGTCAACCAGATGTTGACTTATGAGTTAGAGGGCTCGGATGTGATTTCCGGTGATTCGGTTAGCTTCGGGGGATGATTTGTGACTTAGGAGCATGATCGGAATTGATTTTAGAGGTCCGGTGTAGAAGTAGGCTTGAGTTGGTGAAGTTAGTATTTTGGCGAGTTACGGTTGATAGGTGAGATTTTGATATGAGGGTCGGAATGAAATTTCAAGAGTTTTTGTAGCTTCGTTAGGTGATTTGAGATGTGTGTGCAAAATTTCAGGTCATTCGGAGGTGTTTTGATCGGATTTTTGATCAAATGCGTATTTCGGAAGTTTTTGAATCCGATGTAATTTGATGGTTTTAGCATTGTTTGAGGTGTTTTGATGATAGGAGCAAGTTTGAATGATGTTTTAGGATGTGTTGGTGCTTTTGGTTGAGGTCTCAGCGGCCTTGGGGTGATTTCGGAGGGTCAATCGGACCAATTCCGGCCTTTGAAAGTTGCAGGTTTTTCCAGCTATTTGTTGCAGAAAAATTTACCCTTCGCATTCGCGTAAAGGGTCATGCATTCGCGAAGAAGGGACTTGGGAGGCTGATGGTTTACTCTTCGTGTTCGCGTGTGTGGGTCCGCGTTCGCGGAGGGCTAGCTAATTGTGCATCGCATTCGCATGGCTGTTGCCGCGAACGCGTATAAGGAATTGGGTTAAGGGGGTTTTTAGTCTTCGCGTTCGCACGTGTGCTGTCGCGTTCGCGTAATGAGCTGTAAGGAAGCTTCGCGTTCTCGAAACTGGGACCGCATTCACGAAGGGCATTTTTGGGCTGATGGAAATTTGAGCATCGCAAACGCAAGAAAGCCCTCGCGTTCGCATAGAGGAAAGGGTCATTTGGGCATAATAGTTTTAATAACATTTCCTCCGCGAGCTAAGGTATTATTCTACCATTTTTGAACATTCTTGAGAGCTTTTAGATGGGAATTGAAGGGGATTTCGACTGGAATTTATTGGAGGTAATTTCTATGACCTAAAAACATGATTTAATTGTAGAATCAACCTAGAAATTCATGAAAACTTAGCAAAAAGGGGGAAGAATTAGGGCTTGGGTTTTGATATTTCAAATTGGATGTTGATGGGTTATTTGAACTCGGATTTGGGAGTTCTTCATATGTATAGACTCGTGGCGAGATAAGGAACGCGTTGATGTAAAAAGTTCTGAGTTTCGAGTAGTGGTCCCGGGGCTCGGGTTTTGCAAATTTCTTGATTTTCGATATTTTTCGATTCTTTTCGATTGGGTTATGTTCCCTTAGCCTATTATGATATATTCGTTGTGGTTTTGATCAGATTCGACGCACGAGGAGGCCTATTTGAGAGGCAAGGGCATAGCGAGCTAGGATTTTGGCCGGCTTGAGGTAAGTAATGATAGTAAATGATATCCTGAGGGTTTGGAACCCAGGATTTGCACAATGTAGTGCTATATTGAGGTGAAACACACGCTTAATGGCGAGCGCGGGGTTGTTTACTACTGGGAATTGTGATTTGGTCCGTCCCATTTTGATATTTTACCGCGTATTTGATTGAAATGTGTTATTACCATCATGATTTGGGCTTATTGTCATATTTTGGGCTTAATGCCGACTACTTGAATCCTTCGTGGATTTTTATCACTCTTTTCTTACTATTTGATATACTACTTGAACTCAATCCTGTTGATTATATTGTTTTACAAACTCAATCACTTTAATTGAATTTTTGAGACTTAATTGATATTCCACTGTTGTTTGGGCTAAGCACTACTATTTTATTGATGCCCCAGGGGCTTATGATATTTTCTGGACTGAGTGAGGCTTCTAGGCCTTGTGATTGATGTGAGGATGCTTTCAGGCCTTCTGAGTGATGTGAGGAGGCTTTCAGGCCTTATGAGTGATGTGAGAAGACTTTCAGGCCTTGTGTTGATATAACGCTTGGGTCGTAAGGGGCCCCTCCATAGTCTGCACTGCCACAGTGAGCGCGGGTACCCATGTGATATGAGAGTGAGCCCGAGAGGCTGATATTATGTTGAGTGACTGATACTGATCCCGAGGGGCTGATACTGTTCTGAACGATTGATAATGGGCTCGAGGGGCAGATTTCTACTCACTATTTACTTGTTGTTTTACCTGATTTACCTGTTTTTAGAAGGAGATTTCATTTGACTTTTTACTGTTTTGTTGTTTTACTGTTTTTACTGCCTCATATAGAATTGCTTTGTGCAGTTATGTATTTTCATGCCTTCGGTTACTATTTATTATTATTTCTCACTGGGTCGGAGTACTCACATTACTCCCTGCACTATGTGTGCAGATACAGGCATAGCTGAGTCTGCACCTGAGCACTGATTCTTTCCAGACTAGGCAGCGAGTTGGAGTGACGAGGTAGCTGTTGACGTCCGCAGCCCCTTGTCTCCCCTATTTTTATGTCATTTTAGTTCTTTCAGACTATTGTATCAGATATTTTACTTCGTAGACTTATAGCAAACTCAATAGTAGTTCATGACTTGTGACACCCCGGTTTGGGCTATGTCCAGATGGTTTCCCTCGTTATTATCGCTATTTTTGCATTATTTGATATATTAAGCATGTTTTAGAATTGTTAATGTTAATTAATTTCTTTAAAAGAGGTATTTGCATTGTTCTGGCTGGCCTTGTCTTCACGAGAGGCGTCATCACGGCCGGGTTTGGGAATTGGGCCGTGACAGGTTGGGATTGAATCCCTTAAAATCTGGAATGAATAAAAGGTGATATATATATATATATATATATATATATATATATATATATATATATATATATATATATATATATATATCCGTTTACTGTAATATGATTTAAAAAGATGCATCTATTGTATGGTTACATGTGAGTTTGTTGTCAACTTGCCGTGTGAATTTTGCAAGGTTGATTGCTCAAATTATTAGAGCACAATTCTAGAATAAAAATTATGATAATTTATCTTGATAATGCTGGCTTAAATTCAAGTTGGTTTAGCGGAAATTGTACGCCTTCAATTAAGCCAAATAATTGGTTATGAGAATAAAACTCCCAAATAGAAATTTGGTATGAGGTATATTATTTAATATACAACAGCACTTGTACGCATCTAGCCAATAAGTTATGATAAATAGCAAATAATCTCCATCTAAACATATAAATGTGCTATATGATTTAACTATCACCACAATACATAAAGGTGAATTCCCAAAGAAGATTGGAAAATGTGTTGGTGATCCCTACATTAGGGGTACTGCCATATTATTATTTCACAAGGCTATCAATTGTTGATACGTATCCTAGTCTTGTTAATATACTAGCAACTGATAAAGCAAGTGACTCAACACATAACAAATGTGTGACTTTCCTTGAAGAAAAGATTCCAATAATAGTGAAGGCCATGATATTTGTTTATCTCAATTGAAAGAAGGATATATCGAAGGAGACAAAAAAAACATATTTCACCAAAGTTCTATTTCAGACATGATCGTTGTTCAACAAATTTGTTCAAGTGATAATTTAATAAACTTCTTCACAAGGCATTGCTGATCTCAATATTAGAGAAATTATTATACAAGCTTGGTATTCGTCGTCTCCGAGAAACAAAAGTGATGTTTTCATCGGGGAAGGCAAATACGGGCTGTACTCTTTTTCCCTTAGCTAAAGTTTTATCCCATCGGGTTTTTCTGGCAAGGTTTTTAATGAGGCAGCAAGTAATGCGTATTACAAGATATGTGTACTCTTTTTCCTTCACTAAGATTTTTTCCTACATGGTTTTTTCTTAGTAAGGTTTTAACGAGGCATGTTATCTATAGACATCCAAGGGGGAGTGTTATGAAATATTATCATTATATTAGTGGATGCCTATAACTCCTAAAGAAGTTATTCCCACTACTCTCTTCTATTATGTAGATAATTTCCACTACTTTTCATCATTATAGTTGTAACTTCCGCACCTCCATAACCTCCCCATGATCTTCCTCCATGATCTCAAATGTTTAATGTCATGTTTATGACATTCTTTTGTATACCTCTATGTAATCCTATAAATAGAGGGTTTTGGCACCACATTATATACACTTGGAAAACACTTAAGAAAGAATTTATCCTCTCTCTCTACATTCTTGTCTATTTGCTTGTTTCATATTATTACTTTGAGCTAAGTTTGTTAACATAAAAAGATTTTAATACTGTTAATGCATATTAATTAGTTAAACTCTTAGTGAATAATACATATGTGGCGCAATACAGTACATTTATTAACCTCGAATTATTCAACTCAAAATCTGATCTATTCTGAAGACGAGCAAAACGACCAATTTTCTAATGTGAATTTGACTCTAATACATGGAATAAGTTCATTAAATTGATTGGTCAAGAATATTGAAATTTAACTTTGATACAGAAAGATTACAAAAATGGATGGTCAAAGGTATTGAAAATGTTACTACATAATATGAGGTGTATTATCATGAAAGGAAGCTTCAGGTTGAATAAAAGAAAGAAACTTAGAATCGGTTTAAGGTCTTAGTCTTCCTTATAATTATAACCAGTAGTGGCGGTCACATATTGCTTTAAGTGGCCGGGTCTTCTTACATCAGTTTGACATAATAAGGCGCAACTACTTAAATTAAATTATGGGTTTGCCTGGTCAAATATTAACCAGAAATCAATAACCAGGTTAGATAAATTGACGCTAGAACAGTCTGTTATACGCCCATACTGTTAAAAGATAGAGTTAATTGAGGTACATCTGTTGATTAGTACTGTTTTATAAAAAATTGTTTTAAGGTATACGGTCAGACCTCTCTATAACAACATCCCTATATAATAAACATTAGCTATAAAAGCCAAGTTTTCCTGAGACGCTATTTTTTAAGTTTACCTTTCTATAATAGCTTTTTACCTATAACAACTAATAATAGGATATATAGATGTTATTTACACTCCAATTTCGCCATACTTTATGGATGTTTTAAAGGCTAAATGATAACAAAATACTCTAATTGGTGTTCTTTTGCTTTGCAGGGACTAATCCAAATTAGGAAGATACTATGGAGTGTTTTGGAGTCAACAATGTGAATATAAGGCCAATCAAGAAGAACCCAAACAAAAATAAGCAAGAAAGAGCAAAGAAGGACTGAGCAAGAAGCCACTGCGACCGCGGTAGGCCAAGAGCGTGAGGCAGAATACTTGTGATTCACCGCGGTCGTGTCGCGTTCTGCCACGACCGCGGTGGACTGTGTAATTGTCCAAAAATTTTGGGACTAAAGTGTAAATCGAGAAAAACTTATCCTAACCCTTTATAAACTCAACAAACTAGCCCAAGCAAAGGTTAAGCTTGTTTTTAGACTGGATTGGAGGAAGAACAAGTGTGAGAAGAGCAATCAACTATTAGAGTTTTTCAATCTTCTCTTTGTTAGTCTGTTTTGCACATTATGAATTATTTAGTGATTTCATCTAGCTTTGTTATGAGTAGCTACTTTGTCTAGGGTTTTGATGGAACCTATTGATGGATGAACTTCGTGCTATGTTAATATAGTTTGCCCGGTTTATTTTCTATTTGTTCAACTATGTTCTTGTTGTAGTTAATTGATAGGATCCTCAATTAGCTGTGCCTATCTAGTATGTATTACTCGGGAGAGAGTGCATATTTAGGTAATTGTTAAACAACACCATTCCCAAAGTATATGAGGGATCAATAAATGAGGATTTAAAGGCGAAATTAGAGATAACGAAGCCTTGGGTGCAATCTTAAGTGAGTTGTAATAAAAGCCAGCTAGCATAACTCGGGAGAATGCGTCTAGTAGATTGTCGTGATTACTCGGGAGAGATTTATGGTAATAAGAATGCCCATGATTGATAGAGACGATTAGGCAAATCTATATGAAACATAACATGACGGGATTCCATCAATAGGGGAAATCATAACCTTTGTTCACAATTTAATCATGGTTAGTCATTATTTACTTAATTGCAGTCAATTATAGTTAGTAAGAATATCCTCAATTGTTATTCAAAACGTTTGGGAAGTTAATTACATAGAATTTAGTGAGTCTAACAAGAGTAATTGATAGGTTAATTCCTTGTGGATTCGACTGTGGGCTAAATACTCAGATCATATTTGCAATATCCACTTAGTCCTTTTTATATGGCATAGTTGGGCGTGATCAAATTTTGGCGCCGTTGATGGAGAATTAACGGTGTTATCAATTACAATTAAAAGAAATACAAAATTTTTTAGTGTAGTCAGTTTTCTGTATTTTCAATCTATACATTGAAATTTTAATGTTTGTTGACTTGGTTGTACAGGTGCATGCCTATAAACTCATCGAGAAGTGGTGAAGTATTTGAAGACTTATCAGATCTCGAGAAAGTTTTCAAGGCCTTGAATCGGGCCAACCGAAAAAACAAACATCAACAAATAACTAAACAATTCGAAGCGGACATGGGGACAACGTGGCAGACCTAGCTGCACCATTAGTGCCAGTGGCACCTCTTGTGCCAGAGGCTGCTCTATATGACTGGGCACAACCCACAACAGCAAATTTGGCCACAGCTTTTTTAGTCCTGCAGATATAGGCTGAATCGTTTCCAATCACGAACAACATACTGTATTTGGTGCAGAACAATGGACTATTTTCAAGGTCATAAATAGAAGATCCTCAATAACACTTGAAGAATTTCTTGTCAATATGTAAAACTAAAAGGCAGCCCAACGTAACTCAGGAAGCAATAAAGCAGTTGTGGTTTCCCTTCTCATTGATAGGAGCTGCCCAGACTTGGCTAAACTCACTCCCTATTAATTCCATAACGACTTGGGAGGAGCTAGTCAAGCAATTTGTGAACAAGTTTCATCTACCCAACAAGACTGCTCAATAAATTGATGAAATTTTAAGTTTTAAACAGAGACCAATGGAGACACTGCAAGAAACATGGGAACAATTCAAAGGGATGTTGGTTATATGTCCGCACCATGGTATTCCAGATCAAATGTTGGGGCAGCAATTTTACATGGATTTAGCAGATGGCATGAAGGGTAATGTTGATGCTTCTGCTGGTGGAGCATTTTTAGCAAAACATGGAGAGAAAGCCAGAGTATGCTTGACAAGATGGCACAGAATTCGGGGTGGACAACTAGGAATACGCCTATCACTCCAGTAGTTCACTCAGTGCCCTTAGATACATCCAACACTCTTGCAGAAAATATGGACACATTAATGACACAGATGAGTATACTAACCAAAAAGGTGGAAGAGTCAGGACAGAAGCAGCAAGTACACACTGTTGATACTACTAATGGGGCTTTATGTACATCTTGCATTAATCAGCCAATCGGTAGCCAGTGGAATGCATAAAGTGATCATCATCACTACCATAAGGACATGAATTATGTGTCTAATTATGGAGGCTAGAGACAGGGTGGTCAAAATTGGGTCCAACAAAATCAGCCATACAGGTCAGTCCAGCCACAGCTCAATAATGGAAACATGGGAGGTATGAGACCTCACAATAATATGGCGCCTTACCAAAGGCCATAGGGGTATAATAATCAAAATTTGCAGTATGGTTATCATCCTCCTCAGCAACAGCATAGTGGAAGACAAGAATATGGATTTTCTAGACTCGAGGCAATGATGCAGCAGATTATTGGGTCAAGTGCAAACTGAGTGAAAGAGTAGATGAACATGAGTCAGCTATTAAGAATATTGAAGTACAGATAGGCCAGATTTCGATGTCCTTGAACAATCGTCCTCATGGGACACTGCCTGGAGATACATAGGTAAATCCAAAAGATCAAGGCCCGAAGAAGTTGATGGTGGTGAGTCTACGTAATGGCAGAGACTTAGACTTGGATAAAGAGAGGGCTCGAGAAAGCAGACAGACTAAAACACTTGTACCAGTGCCTATTAAGCTAGATGAGTCAATGAAAATGACAGAGGTGACAATACAACCTGTCTAGGAAGAACATAACATACTAATTGAGGCTAAGAAAGAAGCTGAAACAATCCAGGAACCGGTAGTTGAGGTGGCAGCTAACAAAGAGCAGTCCCAAATCATTGGGAAGAAGAGACCTCCAGCACCATTCCCACAGAGGTTGGCCAAGTACCAGAAAAAAGAACAATATAAGAAATTCTTGGAGATGTTGAAACAAATCCAAGTAAATATTTCATTGATTTATGCCTTGAAGGAGATGCCTGGTTATGCAAAAATGATGAAGGACTTGATGTCCCGAAAATTTGATTTCCAAGACTTGGCCACGGTGACTCTTACTCAAACCTGCAGTGTTGTGTTGATCGGATGCTTGACAGATTCGCAGGGAGATCTCACTTCTATTTTCTGGATGGGTACTCAGGGTATAATCAAATCTCCATTGCACCATAGAACAGAGAGAAGACGTCCTTCACTTGCCCATATGGAATTTATGCTTTTCGGAGGATTCCCTTTGGCCTATGCAATGCACCGGCCACATTCCAAAGGTGCATGATGGCTATATTCACTTACATGGTCTAGGATGTAATAGAGATATTCGTGGATGATTTATCAGTGGTGGGAAACTCATTTGACGAGTGCCTTATAAATCTGACCCGAGTGATGAAACGTTGTATTGAGACTAACCTGGCTATTAAATGGGAAAAGTGCCATTTCATGGTACAAGAAGGCATAGTCTTGGGATACCAGGTATCAAGCAAGGGAACTGAGGTGGATCGTGCTAAGGTTGACGTGATTGCAAAGTTGCCACCCCCCACTTCTGTCAAGGCCATCAGGAGATTCCTCGGGCATGCCGATTTTTACCGAAGATTCATAATAGACTTCTCAAGAATTGCCAACCCTCTCTGTAAGTTGTTGGAAAAAGATCACCATTTCTTATTTTCTGATGATTGTAGGTGCAACGACTCAATCGGTTATTTGCTTTTTAGAACCCCATTCCCCCAAATAAAACTCTTCGTGCTAGATTAAACTAATTTATGAATTACAGGGATGGTTGGTTCAGTATTCGGAAGGGTTTGGATTGAAATATGCTCATTTGACTCCTTAGGATTTTCTTAAAAGGCTAAGTTTGACTTTGGTCAACATCTTGAGAAAATGGGCCCAGAGTCGTGTTTTGACAGTTCTGAAAGGTCCATAAGAAAATATAGGACTTGGAAGTATGCTCGGAATCGAATTTCGAGGTTCCTAGCCCGAGTAATGAATTTTTATAAGAAATTATTAAACTGAAATTCTATGGATTTAAAGAAACTAATTAATTATTGATCATGTTAGTATTGGGCTCGTATGGTGGTTTCGAAGCCCAGTACAGGTCCAATATAACATTTAAGCCTTGCCCGCAAAATTTGGTGTCAATCCGAGTAGTTTGAGGGCATTTTGGCGTGTTAGAGGAAAATTAAGTACTTGAAGTTCATAAGTTTGATTCCATTGGTTTTAGGGGGTAATTCTTAGATTTAGCAAATTTTGCGGGCAAGTCTTAAATGTTATTTTGCCCCCATTATTTCGGACGTTCCGAAGGTTCGAGTTGGTCCGTTTTATGATTTTAGACATGTCGGTATGTTTGGGTAGGACCCGAAAGCCCCGAGCATCAATCAGACGAGGCTTGAGTGAAGTTGAAATTTTTGGAGAAGTGCTGAAGCATCTACTTCTTTCATAAATGCACTTGCGGTTGGTCGACCGCAGGTATGGGACCGCAAAAATGGTCCACCTATAGTAGATGTGGCCAAGGGCAGGGCAGGCCAAAACCGCAGAAGCAGCTTCGCAGAAGCAGTCGCAGCTAGCTTGGCTAATTCCGCAAGTGCGAACGATTTCTCGCAAAGCGGGACCGCAGATGCGGTCCCCTGGCCGGAGATGCAGAAATTGCTGAAGTAGTGAGCTTTATTTAACACGGGTTCCAAGCCATTTTTGCCTGTTTTCACTCTTCCATTAGCCATTTTGGGAGCTTTTGAGAGAAGACTTCCAATTAGCATCTTGAGGTAAGTTTATCCCACCTATTCTTAACTTAATACTTGAGTCTTAGGTAGATTAAACACTAGAATTTAGGTAAAATTAAGGGGTTAGAGCAAAACCTATATTTTAACAAAAGTTAAATTTAACCACGAAATTTGTTATGAAATTGATTAGAAAGCGTATATTATTGATCCTTAGGTTATAGAGAACAACTTCCTTAAAAACATTTCGGAATTCGGGCACCTGGGCTCGGGGTTAGATTTTAGGAAACTTGTGTTAATGATTGGGAAATTGTTTAAATATTTAGAATTCAATTTTGTGAGCTTATATTGACTTGTTCTACCTCATTTAACTAGTTTGGGATCATTCGGCTCTGAATTGAGGTTTGGGCTCGTTCTTGGTATTGGAAGTGCACTTGGAGCGATGTAAGTCTCATTTCTAACCTTGTAAGAGGGAATTGTCCACATAGGTATAATAATTGAGTAATTTGCTACTAAATGCGGGGCCTACGTATGCACTATGTGACGAGAGCCCGTGCATAGCCACTATTATGTTAATTGTTTGGGTAGTCTAGGACTCATATCATGCTTTATTGGTGAATGTCCCTATATTTTCTTGTTGATGTGATCATTTAGGATATGCTAGACTTGGAAAGGAAAATAAGCGAATTTATACCCTTGTTGGACACTTGTATGAATTTACTTGGAAATAAATGCGTATTCATGTGTTTTCTTGATATCAATTGATATTTGTGGATCGGGCCGATTGCCTCGGTAGAAATATATACATGTATGGTTCGCGCCATTCGACCCTCTAGTGGTGCACAGTTTATTTTCTATTGGATCGGGCCGTCAACCTCGGCATAATGTGCGCATGATATCTTTGTGAAACCTCATCTATGACTTGTCCTGCTAAATATTTGAAATGTTATTGGTTGACTGCAAAATTGTTCAGAACATGAATTAGTATCTCTTGCTACAAACTATTGATTATCTGTGACTCCCATGCTTAGCATAAAACCTTATTATATTATTTGACCTTAGTGGTATCAAGTCGACCTCTCGTCTATACTTCTTCGAGATTAGATGAGATGCTTACTGGGTACATGTTGTTTATGTACTCATAGTATGCTTCTGTACTTAATTGTACAGGGTCTGAGGCAGATATATCTGGCTATCAATTTGGTGCGTGCTCCTAATTCATGGTTTGATACTTCCACATGAGTTGTTCCCTTCCTGTGCCGTTTAGCAGATTGATGGAGTCTTTCCTTACTTTTGCTGTCTATTCTATCTCGGACAGTAGGATAGTTTTATTCTTTTGTACATGCTACTAGTTTTCCATTACTTATGACACCAAGTCTTGGCACACACATTAGTAGACTATTATTTTGGGGTTGTATAACTATTTTGGCACATTATTGTTCATCTCTGATTTGACTTGAGCTTTATGAATTGATGTACTTATTTTGATAAAAGTAAAAATGAGAACTTAATTACATTTTCTGCATTGGCTTGCCTGACAATGGTGTTGGGCGCCATCACGATCTATTTTTGGAAATGGGTCGTGACAACATGGTATCAGAGCACTAGGTTCACGTAGGTCTCACGAGTCATGGGCAAACCTAATAGAGACTTGGAGATCGGTACGGAGATGTATGTATTTATCTTCGAGAGGCTATAGAGTGTTAGGAAAAACTACTCTTTATTCATTTCCTATCGTGCAGTGGTTGGTATACTAAATTTTCCCCTTCTATTCTATCACAGATGGTGAGGAGACGCACAGCTGATGTTCCAGACCTGGGAGGAGCTGCTCCCCCCATTGCGAGAGGCTAAGGCAGAGGCTGAGAGAGGGTACCGACCCGAGGTAGCGGACAAGGGTGTCCCAGAGTCATCCTAATAGTACCACCAGCAGATCCTGCGGGAGATCCTATCATCAAGGAGCAGTGCGAGGTGCCCGCAGCTGAGCCCACCCCGAAAGACTTTATGATGGTACCGGGATTCAAGGAGGTCATGAGTTATATGCTACGGCTCATGGATACCATGATGTAGGCTTGTTTATTTCCAGCAGATCCAGCTACATCATAGGCGGGAGGGGGAGCACAGACCCTTTCTACTCAGACTCCCGGTCATGCAACTGCAATGTATCAGACTCTGGGTAAACTACTCGCAGATGGGGTTCAGCCAGTTGCTGCAATGATACCCGAGCCCAAACCAGCTATGAATAGTAACCCGTAGAAGTTGTTGGGTAGATGGACTAGACTTCACCCTCCTATCTTCGGGGGTGAGCGCCATGAGGATGCTCAGGACTTTATTGATAGGTGCAGGGATAGACTATACAACATGAGGATATTGGAGTCACATGGGGTTGACTTCACTACTTTTCAGCTTGAGGGCAAGGCCCGCAGATGGTGGCAATCTTATGTTCTGGGTAGACCAGTAGGTTCTCCTCCTATCACTTGGAGTCAGTTGACGCAGTTATTTCTAAACAGGTATAGTCTACACTCTAAGAAGAAAAAGTTGCGGTATGAGTTTGAGCAGCTAGAGCAGGGTCAGATGTCCGTGACCTATTATGAGGCGAGGTTTTCTGAGCTATCCCCATGCATTGATGATACTTCCTACTAACACAGAGAGAGTGCGGAGGTTTCTTGCACGATTGCATTCTGGCATCAGGGCCAACATGGCCCGAGAGGTGGAGATAGGGACTTCTTATCAGTTAGTAGTGGAGATTGCTTGGAGGATTGAGGGCTACCGTCTGAGGGGTAGGGAGCAGATGCAGCAGGATTAGAGGGCTAGGTTCTCTGGAGAGTTCAGAGGTGCCACAGCTAGGGGCAGAGGTCAGTTTTGGAGGGGACAGCCCAGCAGACCCCATATTCGGCACCACCACCTGCTCGGGTTGCTCTAGTGCGTCCCTATTTTAGCGCCATTCCAAAGAGTTCTCATCACCCACCAGCTATTCAGGGTTACTCCGGTGTGTATTCAGGCTCTCAAGGTTCTTCTGATTCTTATTTTAGTGCTATGCCAGAGAGTTCATACTGCCCAACAACTATTCAAGCTTCTTCCAGTGGGTTTACAGGCCATCAGGGTCAGTCATCAAAGCAGCAGGCCACCATACCGCGGTGTTGTTTCGAGTGTAGGGACCATGGTCATATGAAGAGATACTACCCCAAGCTTCAGAGAAAGGAAGTACAGTAGGGTCAACAGCCTATGACTTCAGCACCAGCTGTCCCGCCACCTAGAGGTAGAGGGTAGATTGGTAGGGGTTGTCCTAGAGGTGGAGATCAGGCAGTGAGAGGTCAGCCAGCTACTTCTTAGTCAGATGGAGGCCAACCAGCCGGTGCTCCAGCCAGATTCTATGCCTTTCCGGCTAGGCCAGATGTATTGGCCTCAAATGTTGTCATCACATGTATTATTTCTATATACGGTAGAGATGTTTCGGTATTGTTTGATCCAAGGTCCACCTATTCATATGTATCATCCCTGTTTTCTCGTTTCCTGGCTATTCCTCCTGCACCTTTGAGCACTTCTGTTTGTGTGTCCAGTCCTGTGGGCGACTCTGTGGTTGTAGACTAGATCTACCGGTTATGTGTGGTTATATTATATGGTTTTGAGACTAGAGCAGATCTCCTGTTGCTTGACATGATCGACTTTGAGATCATCCTGGGCATGGATTGGTTATCTCTATATAGCGCCTTCCTAGATTGGCATACCAAGACTGTTACTTTAGCAATGCTAAGATTGGAAGGGTTTGAGTAGAAGGGTTCTATAGTTGATACGCCTAGCCGGGTTATCACTTTCCTAAAGGCTCGACAAATGATCGAGAAGGGGTATTTGCCTTACTTGGCTTATGTTTGGGACACCATCGCAGAGTCTCTAACGATTGATTCAGTACCAGCAGTTTGAGAGTTCGCCGATGTGTTTTCTTATGATCTTCCTAGCATGCCACCGGGTCGTGATGTTGATTTCGGCATTGATTTGGCTCCAGGCACCCATCCTATATCTATCCCACCATACCGTATGGCTCCTAAGGAGCTGAAGGAGTTGAAGGAGCAGCTTGAGGAGTTGTTAGCAAAGGGGTCTGTTAGGCCCATCGTATCACATTGGGCTGCGCCAGTGTTATTTGCAAAGAAGAAGGATGGGACTATGCGGATGTGAATTGATTACCACCAGTTAAATAAAGTCACCATCAAGAAGAAGTATTCATTGCCTTGTATTGATGATTTGTTTGACCAGTTGCAGGGTGCTAGGATGTTCTCTAAGATCGACTTGAGGTCGGGTTACTATCAGATGATATTCGAGACTCGGATGTCCCGAAGACGGCATTTTGGTCTAGATATGGCCATTATGAGTTGATGTCCTTTGGCTTGACTAATGCACCAGCGACATTTATGGATTTGATGAACATGGTGTTCAAGCCTTATATCGATTCCTTTGTCATCGTCTTCATTGATGAAATCTTGATATACTCACGTAGCCTGGGGGAGCACGAGCAGCATCTGAGAATAGTGCTTCAGAACTTGCGAGAGCAGAATCTATATGCTAAGTTCTCTAAGTGTGAGTTTTGGCTAGAGTCTGTGGCATTTTTGGGGCATGTGGTGTCAGGAGAGGGCATTAAGATGGATCCCAAGAAGATTGAGGCAGTTCAAGGTTGGCCACGTCCTATTTCCATGACCGAGATTAAGAGTTTCCTAGGATTAGCGGGTTATTACAGGTGATTCATGCATGGATTTTCATCTATTGCATTACTTCTGACTAGATTGACCCAGAAGGGTGCTCCTTTCCACTGATTCGATGATTGTGAGGCGAGCTTTTAGAAGCTCAAGACAACCTTGACTACAACACCAGTTCTTGTGTTGCCTTCCAGTTCAGGGATGTATACGGTATATTGTGATGCTTCGCGCGTTGGCTTGGGTTGTGTATTGATACAGTAGGGGCGAGTTATAGCATATGCCTCCCTTCAGCTGAATATTCATGAGAGAAATTATCATGTGCACGATTTGGAGTTGGCAGCGATTGTTCATGCTCTTAAGATATGGTGGCACTACCGGTTTGGGGCATCATGCGAGGTTTATACTGATCATCGCAGCTTGTAGCATTTCTTCGAGTAGAGGGATCTTAATTTGAGGCAGCGTAGGTGGCTTGAGTTACTGAAGGATTTGACATCACCATTCTTTATCATCCGATCAAGGCGAATGTGGTCGCGGATGCCTTAAGCAGAAAGGCAGAAAGTATAGGTAGCTTTGCATTTATTCTAGCAGAGCAGAGGCCACTAGCGTTGGACATTTAGTCCTTGGCTAACAGACTTGTGAGGTTGGACATTTCGGAGCCCAGCCGGGTTCTTGCATATGTGGTTGCTAAGTCTTCATTATTGGGGCAGATAAAGGCCCGGCAGTTCGATGATCCACATCTGGCGATTCTCAGAGAGAAGGTGCTTTAGGGAGGTGCCAAGGAGGTTTCTATTGGCGAGGATGGTGTTTTGCGGCTCCAGGGTCATCTATGTGTTCCTAATGTTGATGGTCGGAGGGAGAGGATACTAGAGAAGGCACATAGTTCGCGGTATGCCATCCATCCTGGAACTACAAAGATGTATCTGACTTGAGGAAGCATTATTAGAGGCGGAGGATGAAGAAAGACATAGTGGAGTTTGTGGCTAGGTGTTTGAATTGCCAGCAGGTCAAGTATGAACATTAGAGGCCGGGTGTCCTACTTTGGCAGATGCCTATACCAGAGTGGAAGTGGGAGCACATTACCATGAATTTTGTAGTAGGGTTGCGGCGGACTTTGCGGAAGTTTGATTTAGTTTGGGTCATTGATAGGTTGACCAAGTAGGCCCACTTTATTCCAGTGGCGACTACTTATACAGCAGAGAGGTATGCTAAAATTTACATTCGGGAAATAGTTGGGTTGCATGGTGTGCCTGTTTCCATCATATCAGATAGAGGCCCTCAATTCATTTCCTATTTCTGAAGAGCTGTTCAGAGTGATTTAGGCACCCGTGTAGAGCTTAGTATAGCATTCCATCCTCTAACCAACGGGCAGTCCGAGCGAACAGTTCAAATTTTGGAGGATATGCTTAGAGCATGTGTGATTGAATTTTGGGGGGCAGTGGGACCAGTTGTTGCCCTTGGTGGAGTTTGCATATAACAACAGCTATCAGTCCAGCAGTAAGATGGCCCCATTTGAGGCTTTATATAGTCGGTGGTGTCATTCTCCTATTGGATGATTTGAACCGGGTGAGGCTAAGTTATACGGTACAGATTTGGTACAAGATACCTTGGACAAGGTAAAGTTGATTTCGGAGAGGCTTCACATGGCTCAGTCCAGATAAAAGAGTTATGCGGATTAGAAGGTGCGTGATGTATTATTCAGGGTTGGTAAGAAGGTTCTCTTGAAAGTCTCGTCAATGAAGGGTATTATGAGGTTCTGGAAGCAAGGAAAGTTGAGCCCAAGGTTTATTGGCCCCTTTGAAGTGTTGAGACTAGTTGGGGAGGTTGCTTTACCCCCCCCCCCCCCCCCCCAGCTTATCGGGAGTTCATCCGATTTTTCATGTATTGATGCTTCGAAAGTATTATGCCGACTTGTCCCACGTGTTAGACTTCGGTACTATTCAGCTGGATGAGAGTTTGGGTTATGAGGAAGAGACAATTGCCATTATTGATAGACATGATTTCCAATTGAGGTCCAAGAGGATTTCTGTAGTGAGGGTCCAGTGGTGGGGCCAACCAGTCGAGGAGGCAACCTGGGAGTCCGAGGAGGACATGTGGAGTAGATACCTCATTTATTCAGCACCTCAAGAACTTTTCTATGTTCGTTCGAGGAAGAACGTTTGTTTAAAAGGTGGAGGATGTAATGACCCGACCGGTCAATTTTTTTTTTAGAACACTGTTCCCCCAAATAAAACTCTTCGTGCTTGCTTTAACTAATTTACGACCTACAGGGATGGTTGGTTCGGGATTTGGAAGGGTTTGGATTGAAATATGCTCATTTGACTCCTTAGGATTTTCTTAAAAGGCTAAGCTTGACTTTGGTCAATATTTTGAGCAAACGGGCCCGGATTCGTGTTTTGATGGTTCTGGAGGGTTCGCAAGAAAATATGGGACAAGGGAGTATTCCCGGAATTGAATTTTGAGGTCCCTAGCCCGAGCAATGAATTTTTTTTAGAAATTTTTAAACTGATTTTCTATGGATTTAAAGAAACTAATTAATGATTGATCACATTGGTATTGGGCTCGTATGTTGGTTCTGAAGCCCAGTACAGGTCCAATATAACATTTAAGACTTGCCCGCAAAATTTAGTGTCAATCCGAGTAGTTTAAGGGCATTTTGGCCTGTTAGAGGAAACTTATGAACTTAAAGTTCATAAGTTTCATTCAATTGGTTTTAGGGGATGATTCTTAGATTTAGCATTGTTTCGGGCGTTTCGAAGGTTTGAGTAGGTCCGTTTTATGATTTTAGACTTATCGGTATGTTCGGGCGGGCCCGGGAGCCCCGAGCGTCAATTGGACGAGGCTCGAGTGAAGTTAAAATTTTTTGAGAAGTTGAAGCATATGCTTATATCATAACCGCACCTGCGTTTGGTCGACCGCAGGTGCGGGATCATAGAAGCGGTCCACCTATTGCAGATGCTACCTAGGGCAGGCCACGCCAAAATCATAGAAGCGGCTCCCTAGCTGCAGAAGCGGCTCCGCAGATGCATCACTTGAACTACCCGTAGCATGTCAATGGGGTGGTTACAGTACGCAATACTCGGGTAGATGCATCACTTGAGGCCATCCGCCTAGTGTACCGGCTTCCAGTTTTCACAGTTGATACAGATCATTACTTTGTTTATCGCGGGGTGGGCACAAATTCTTGAAACAATATTTATGCCAGATAGTGAGTATATATGGATAAAGCACCGGATCACACTGAACTCCCAGTCTCTCAATTGGGAAGCTAATTGTTGGCGCACAATTATCAACAGCCGGTTGCTGCCCTCCAGTAACACTACCGTTGTCAATGGGCCATGAGCAGCAACTATCTACTATTTTGTGACCCACCAGGACTTTGATGTTGCCAAGCTCCTTCATGATGAGATGTTCATCCGCTCCCCAGAAGTACTCAAGGTTTTACTTCCCCTCTCTGGTTACCAAGTTGTGTTGTGTTGCACGAGTCCCTGAAAATCCCAGAGTAAATGAGAAATTGCCAGTGAAAGCCCCATTCCGGGCTAGCAAGATCATAGTGGGAAGAGAGTCGGTAGTGGTAGTTGATAATGATGATGAGGATGTTGAGGACACTACCACCCCACCATAGCCAAGAGCTGATGAGGCGGGCCCATCACAGGCCCGCCGAAGTACCCGCTTGACAGCCCTAGAGCAAGAAATGGCTGGCCTTCACACTTCTATCACTAACCTGGGCACCTGAGTTGACAATTTGACTACTCAACAGGCCACGTCGGAGAAAAAGATCATGGACTAGCTCGGGGCACTAGGACGAGCATGTCACCTCGATCCTAGCACTGTATCCGATCATTAATGAGCTTTAGGGAAGTCCTCTTACCTTAATTTGCTTTATATTCGCTGAAATGGGGACATTCCAAAGCTTTAAGTGTGGGGTGGGGAATGGTTGTTGTCATAAAAATTGTATAAACTTGTATGGTGTTGTTTTATTGTTTGGTATTGTTGGTTTATGTTAGTTAAATTTGACTTGGCCCAAAGACGGACACCTCCCGAAGGGTCTCTTGAGGAACATAAGTCGAACAAATAAAAATATTTTCATTTGATTAGGTAGTGTATCAACCCCCCTTTGGTTTTTCTTTAAACTAGGTTTCTTTTCCAAGGGTTTCTATTTGAACCGGGTATAGTTAGTTTTTTCTTTTTTTAGTTTAGAGAGTGTTGGGCGAGAAATGGAAATAGGGACCCTTAACTCTATGGTACCTTGAATAAGACTGCTTTATTGTGACACTTAGGCTCTTTAGTTGACTCAAGGAAGGCCTTAAATTATGTGTCCATGAATTGCTCAAGTACTTAGAACGGAGTGTCTGATGATCCTAACTGTCTTGAGTCATGTGCCATGTGAGAGTGAGGTTTTCTGTATTCTGTGTTAACAGTCAATGCCTAGAACTTTTCATGTGTGTGTGCAGAGCGAAATGGTAGCCTTTTTTGTCTGGAAAGTGATATAGGCATTTCTTTGCTTAACCCTTTTATGTATGCATGTTCCCACCTAAATGTGTATACCCTAGTCAACTTCGTTGAGCCTGTAGGCCTGATTTTCTTGGCAACCACATTACAAGCCTAACCCGAGTTTGAATAGCCTATCTTGTTGAACTGTATCACCTCTTAGAAGCACTCCAAGTATAATAGATATGGAAAAATATAAGTGTGGGGCGGTTGGTTGGACTGTTAAGTGGAATTAAGGGGCAAAAAGAAAAGGTGCACTGGTTGATAAACAATATTAGAGGCCACCAGAAAAAAAAAAAAAAAAAAAAAAAGCATCAAAGTGGTGGCAGCTATTAAAAGAAAAAGTGTGCTTAAGAAGAAAAACAAAGGATTAACACAATAATGTAATGGTGGAAGGAAGGTGTGATAAAGTGAAGAGTTTAAAAGTACACAATGTAGTGGAGTGCTTAGGGAGGTGTAGTCACTATATCCAGATGTATCTTACCCGTCCCGCAGCAAACTTTACAACCATATAAAGTCCTACTTGATTCTAGACCGAATGAGCTCGATTAGTCGAGTATTACACTACGGGCAAGCCTATGGTGTGTTGTTTGTGGCATATGAATTTGTTCTGAGGGTGAGTGAAATGTTGTATTTGAATTCCTCAGTGTGTGATTTGTAAATGATATAATCCTCTTTTGTACTGAGTAGGCACATGATTCTTGAAGGGAAGGTAAGTCTGGACCTTTGACTGAGAGTAAGAGAGTTGTTTAGGGGAATTGCGTGGCTAAAAAGGAGTCCACTCTTGAGGTGAGGAGTTTGCGCTGAAGTAGTCTATCCATGTCAACTATTCTTGGTATAGCAGTAGGGAAGTGACCAAATGACGATTAGGCCTCTAGAGTGTGGTTTATTTCTAGAGGACTAGTAATGGTTTAAGTGTGAGGTGTTGATAATAGGCTATATAGATGTTATTTACACTCCAATTACGCCATACTTTATGGATGTTTTAAAGGCTAAATGATAACAAAATACTCTAATTGGTGTTCTTTTGCTTTGTAGGGACTAATCCAAGTTAGAAAGATACTATGGAGTGTTTTAGAGTCAACAATGTGGATATAAGGCCAATCAATAAGAACCCAAACGAAAATAAGCAAGAAAGAGCACAGGAAGACTGGGCAAGAAGCCACCGTGACCATGGTAGGCCAAGAACATGAGGCAGAATACTTGTGTTTCACCGCGGTCGTGCCGTGTTATACCGTGACTGCGATGGACTGTGTAATTGTCCAAAAATTTTGGGACTAAAGTGTAAATCGGGGGAAACTTATCCTAACTCTTTATAAAGTTAACAAACTTTCCCAAGCAAAAGTTAAGCTTGTTTTTAGACTGCATTGAAGGAAGAACAAGTGTGAGAAGAGCAATCAACTATTAGAGTTTTTCAATCTTCTCTTTGTTATTCTATTTTGCACAATATGAATACTTTAGTAATTTCATCTTGCTTTGTTATGAGTAGCTACTTTGTCTAGGGTTTTGATGGAACCTATTGAAGGATGAACTTCGTGTTATGCTAATGTAGTTTGACCGGTTTATTTTCTATTTGTTCAACTACGTTCTTGTTGTAGTTAATTGATAGGATCCTCAATTAGTTGTGCCTATCTAGTATGTATTACTCGGGAGAGAGTGCATATTTAGGTAATTGTTGAACAACACCACTCCCAAAGTATATGAGGGATCAATAACTGAAGGTTTAAAGGCGGGATTAGGGATAACAAAGTCTTGGGTGCAATCTTAAGTGAGTTGTAATAAAAGCCAGCTAGCATAACTCAGGAGAGTGCATCTAGTAAATTGTCGTGATTATTCGGGAGAGATTTACGGTAATAAGAGCGGTCATGATTGATAGAGACGGTTAGGGAAATCTATATGAAACATAACATGATGGGATTCCATCAATAGGGGAAATCATAATCTTAGATCGTTCTCTTAATTATTTACAACTTAATCATAGTTAGTCATTATTTACTTAACTGCAATCAATTATAGTTAGTAAGAATATCCTCAATTATTATTCAAAATATTTGGGAAGTTGATTACGTAGAATTTAGTGAGTCTAACAAGAGTAATTGATAGGTTAATTCCTTGTGGGTTCGACTCTGGGCTAAATACTCAGATTATATTTGCAACGTCCACTTAGTCTTTTTTATAAGGCATAGTTGGGCGTGATCAACAGTAATAACCATATTTATAATAGAACTCTCTTTATAAAATTACCCATTTATAACAACTATATAGAATCTTTAAGATTACTAATAATAACTCCAAAAATATGCACACAATCTTTTCTATTAAATAAAGTTTGTATCTTGCATAAGATATAGAGTTTGAAGATTTGTACGTGATATCTTTTCCATTGGACAACTTCCAAAAATATTTAGGTAGAAAAATTTATCTATTAAGCTCGTAGATTGTCTTCAAAGGAAAACTATTAAATACATTTTTGCTGAAAATTTTGGCATGGACCTTCGCCAATTCAAGTATTATATTACTAGTAAGAGAATAAAATCTATGAAATAAGCTACAATTATAAAGTTCTTCCATTAATCTTGAAAGAATTTATTTTTCTAGGTAGCTTTAAAATGCCTATCTTAGACTTTAAATCTTTATCGTTTAGTTATGAATTTATCAATAATGTATTAGCTTTCTTCAACATTTAACTATTGAAATAGGCTTATCTTTTGAGATTTTAAATTTAAATAATTCTTTTATTTTATATATCGATTTTTGGATAATGATTATCTATAATAGCCAAAAAAATATTTAAAATTCAAATACTGTTATAGTGTAAAATAGCCACTCATTATAAAAGTAAAATATACCGAAATAAATGAGGCTATTACAGAGAAGGTTGACTATATATATACTTTGCACATGTATTTATATTGATGAGTGTAAAATCCTAAAAAAATCACATAGGTATTACTCTCTCTTGAGGTTTTAAGCTAAAAAGACTTAAAAGAGGATGAATGGGAAATGAAGGGAGAATGAAATTCTAAAGTAAAATATTAAATCCCCCCCCCCCCCC
>MU682523.1:13453-44695 GCA_026770625.1 Nicotiana glauca
ATATAAGCTAAATTGCCCAGCTAACAAAAAGTTCACAGATACATAACATCAGTCAATTTAGTCTAAACACCATTATCCTTTTCATATGGACTTATTCAAATCTTTATCTTCTTCTTTTCGGATAAGTTGAAACAATTCAAATCTTGGGTACAGCTTTATCAATGCTTGGCCTCGTCCAATTGTCAATGCACAAATTACAACTACCAATGCAGTATGATCCAACATGGAGATATTTTTCTTTTTTGGGTTAGTATTTGTGAATCAAGACAAGTTTACTCTTTTTCCAATTTCACCACTTTAAGACTAAAACTTTATGCAGATAAAGCTAACAACATAAAGAGAAAATCAGATTGTAGTTTATATAAGCATAGCAAAAACATCTTAAGTGTTCCTTTGCAATAGATGCATTTGAAGCAAGACTTGTCGCTCAAATATGCCCAAAAATAAAAATTAGTTGAATCGGATAATAACAAAAACTAAAGTTAAAATCTTTATTAAAAAACACAACTATCGAATGTGGTTATCTAAAATATAAATTAAAAAGAGTTTAAAAAAACTTACATCAATTTATCCTACAGCTATCGGTTGCAATTTCTTCCTCACTAATGGAATCTGCAAATTTGGCTCAACTATTGAGAAATTCCAAAGGAATAAAAGAAAAGCATGCAATGTAAATCAGAAAATTTGCGAGAGTCAAGCAAAAACCTAGAATTAGGGCTCTGTGAGAACAAGAAGTGGTAGTCG
This sequence comes from Nicotiana glauca, assembly GCA_026770625.1. Taxonomy (NCBI): domain Eukaryota; kingdom Viridiplantae; phylum Streptophyta; class Magnoliopsida; order Solanales; family Solanaceae; genus Nicotiana; species Nicotiana glauca. Next base: position 14,198 of record MU682523.1, read on the forward strand.
AGCTTAGTCGAGAAAAAAACCTTAGAATTTTGGTACTATTTGAAAATGTGGATCTTTGATTAATAGAAGGAGGTGGTTGTTTCTGGTGGAGGAGATAAAGTTTATGGGTGAATAAAAAAGAAAATCAAGGTTTACTGCAGAGGTTGACGATGAGATGGTGACAGAGTCGGAGGTTGATGGAGGCTCTGAGGAAAAGTCCCTTTTGAGATGGATGGCTAAGGGTGAAAGGTTCTGTAGCTTTTGTCGATGGATTCTTAATGTGTTTTTAATTCATAAAAACAATATACTAGTCCATTAATTACGTCAAAAAGAAATTATGTAAAAATAGTAGCGCGAGTTTTAGAAAATTTAAGGGCCAAAATTTTAGGAGGGAAATAACAACCGTTTCCATTGAATCTTTTTCAAGATCCGTGGCAACAAATATATCTATTGTCATGGTTAGTATAAGCGTTGCAAAAAATAAAACCCTATGGGCACGATTTCTAATTAATTGCAACGGTTTTATAACCAAAGTGTGCTAGTATCACCCATGTCATATTGCAACGGTTAGAACCGTCCAATAACTAGTATATAGGAATGGTTTCGGAACCGTTGCAATAGGCCCATTTTCTGGTAGTGATCTGGATACTAGTCTGGTGCGCGCTCTTGAGCTTGTGGTAGAGACTTTCACGGTGAGCTGCTTCCTTCCTATGCCGCTCAGCAGCCGGATGGAGTCTTCCTTCACTCTTGTTGTCTTTCCTTATCTCGGACAGTAGGATAGAGATGTCTTTTGTATATTCTACTAGATGCCTATACTTGTGACACCAGGTTCTGGCACACACTTTGGTAGACAATTGTTTTAGGGTTGTATACTTATATTATTTATGGTATTTCGCACTTCTGGCTTAAATCCAAATTAAGTGTCTATTTCACTCATTTCTGATTAAAAGCAACATAAGAATTTAGTAATATTTCCGCGTTGGCTTGCCTGGAAACGGTGTCAGGCGCCCTCATGACCTATTGTGGAAATGGGTCGTGACACCGGCTATAATAACTTGGTAACCCGAAGAAACTCCTGATCTCAGTCGCCAAAGTGGGACGAGGCCAACTCTAAAACTCCTAAATCTTCTTGGGATCCACCTTAATACACTCTCCTGATACAAAATGCTCCAAGAATACCACAGAATCTAGACAAAACTCATACTTGAAGAACTTAGCATATAGCTTCTATTCCCGCAAGGTCTGAAACACCACTCTCAAATGTTGCTCATGCTCTTCCCTGATACGCAAGTAGATCAAAATGTCATCAATGAAGACAATGACAAACGAATCAATACAAGGCCTAAACACCTGATTCATCAAATCCATACACACCGCTGGGGTGTTAGTCAAGTCGAAAGACAATACTAGAAACTCATAATGTCCATATCTAGTATGAAAAGCAATCTTCGGAACATCCGAGTCTCGAATCTTCAACTGATGGTACCCTGATCTCAAGTCGATCTTAGAGAACATCCTAGCACTCTGCAACTGGTCAAACAAATCATCTATACACAGCAACAAGTACTTGTTCTTAATGGTAACTTTGTTCAACTGGCGGTAATCAATGTACATATGTATAGTCCTATTTTTCTTCATAAATAACACTGTTGTACCCCAAGGTGATACACTTGGTATGACGAACCCCATTGCTAGTAACTCCTCAAGCTGCTCCTTCAACTCTTTTGGAGCCATACGGTACGGTGGGATAGATATAGGTTGGGTACCTGGAGCCAAGTCAATACAGAAGTTGATATCACGATCCGGTGGCATGCCTAGAAGGTCAGAAAGAAACATATAGGAGTACTCCCAAACTACTGGCACTGAATTAATCGTTAAAGTCTCCGCGGTAGTATCCTGAACATAAGCTAGATAAGTCAAACTACCCTTCTTGACCATGTGTCTAGCCTTCAGAAAAGATATGATCAGACTAGATGTACTGACAAATGAACCCTTCCACTCCAATCTCGGCAACTCTGGCATCACTAAAGTAACAGTCTTGGCATAAAAATCAAGGATGGCGTGATAGGGGGATAGCCAGTCCATGCCCAGGATGACCTTAAAGTCAGTCATATCAAGCAACAAAAAGTCCGCTCTAGTCTCATAACCACATAATGTAACCACACAGGACCGATAGATCCAATCCATAACGATAGAATCGCCTACAAGAGTGGACACATAAATGGGAGTGCTCAAGGAATCACGAGAAATATCAAGGGAATGAGCAAATAGAGATGACACATACGAATAGGTAGACCCTAGATCAAATAATACCGAATCATTCCTACCGCAAACGAAAATAATACTTGTGATCACGACATCTGAGGCCACTGCATCTGGTTTGGCCGAAAAGGCATAGAACCTGGCTGGAGCACCGGCTGGCTAGCCTCTGCCTAACTGAACAGTAGCTGGCTGACCTCCCCCTACCAGGCCTCTACCTCTAGAATGGCCCCTACACTTCTACTGCTTCTGGGCATCTAGACAGCTGGTGCTGTAATCATAGGCTACTGACACCGCTGCACCACCTTGCCCCGAAGCCTAGGGAATAATCTTCGCACATGACTAAGATCTCCACACTCGAAACAACCTCTTCGTGCGGTGATCTGGTACCTTAAAATCTAACCCTGATATCCTGAATACCCACTGGAAGAACCCTGAATAGCTGGTGGGCGGTATGAACTCTCTGATATGGCGCTGAAGTAGAAGATGGAAGAACCCTGAAGGCTTGAGTACCCATTAGAAGAACCCGGAATGACTGGTGGGCCATAATAACTCTCTGGCAAGGCACTGAAATAGGGTCACTGGAGTACCCTGATGAGGTGGTGGTGTTGGATATATAGGCATGCTAGGCTGACCACTACTATACTGACCTCGGCACCCAATCGGGCACCTCTAAACTCCCTAGAATAATAGTCCCCCTTGTCCCTTCGCATCTGCTCTCTACCTCTCTGATCATAGACCTTAATCCTCCGATCTATCTCCACTAATAATTGATAAGAAGTCCCCATCTCAACCTCCCGAGCCATAGTAGCTTGAATACCTGAGTGCAACCCTGCAACAAACCTCTGCACTTGCTCCGCATCAGTAGGAATTATCATAAATACATGACGAGACAACTCAAAGAATCTCGCCTTATAATCGGTCACTGACATCTGACCCAGCTGGAGCTGCTCAAACTGGAACCGCAAATCTTCCTTCTAAGAGGGTGGAATATACCTGTCTAAGAATAGGCGTGTAAATTGGTCCCAAGTCATGGGAGGAGAACCTATTGGTCTGCCAAGAAGATATGACTACTACCACCTATAGGACCTGCCCTCCAGCTGGAAAGTAGTGAAATCCACCCTATAGGACTCCAATATCCTCAGGTTGTCCAGTCTATCCCTGCATCGATCAATGAAGTCCTGGGGATTCTCATTTCGCTCACCTCGCTAGGAGGGTGTAGCCTAGTCCATCTATCCAATAGATTCTGCGGCTCGCCGGCCGCAACTGTATGCCCAAGAGCCTGAGTAGTAGGGGTCTGTTCTCCCCCTCCGGCCTGAGATGTGACTGGGTCTACTGGAAATAAACCAACCTGGGTTATAGTGTCCATAAACCGTATCATACGGCCTATGACCTCCTGAAAGCCCGGTGCTGACATGAAATCAACCGGGTCTGGGTCTACTGCAGGTACCTCACCTTGCTCCTTAATAATGGGAGGAATCCTCTAGTGGATATGCTGGTGGTGCAACTAGGGCAACTTTGGGGTGCCTCGTCCCCTACCTTGGGCTGGTGACCTCTCCTGGCCTCTAGAAATAGGGAAGCAGCTCCTCTCAGGTGCAGAACATCTGCTGTGTGCATTATCACCCTCTGTGAGAGAATAAGATAAAAAAATACTTAGTACACCATCAATTTCACGATAGGACATGAATAAGGAGTAGTTTCCAAACACCCTATAGCCCCTCGAAGATAACTGCGGATGTCTCCACACCGATCCTCAATACTCTATTAGGACCGCCCATAACTTGTGGTAACTGCGTTAACCTAGTGCTCTGACACCATGTTGTCACGGTCCAATTTTATTTTAGGCTGTTATGGTGCCCAACACCGTTGCTAGGCAAGCCAACAGTGAACAATCTAGTGACTTCCTATTTTAATAAGTTTAAACTTTCCTTAATTTAAAAGATTTAATGAATAACATATTTAAAATATTTAAAATGAAAGCAACTAAGCACAATCATAACCGTAGAAATAAAAACAAAACCACAAGTCTATTAGTGTATTCCAAGACCCGGTGTCACAAGTGTATGAGCTACTAGTAGGATATACAAAAGATTTCCAATCTGCTGTCTGAAATGAACTAGATAGAACAATGAACAAAAGAAAGACTCCGACTGTTGCAGAACGGCTCGGAAGGGCAGCTCAACGTATAGTCTCGTCACATGGATCAAGTATGTGCGCCGGACTGATATCCAGATGCCCTGCCTCAGGTCCTGCACATTTCAATACAGAAGCGTAGCGTGAGTACATAAACAACATGTACCCAGTAAGTATCCGATCTAAACTCGAATAAGTAGTGATGAGGGGTCAACTTTGACACTTACTATAGGCTAACAATGAGATGTCAGAATAATAACTAAGCATAGGTTACATAAATATAACAGAGAACTCAAACACAGGCATAACAAGCACTTTTTCCGCTAAGAATATATCTCAAGTTTACTTTCCATCATTTAACAATTTATGTCTCAAGTAAATGAACAATATCAATTATAAATGGATTCCAAAGATTTATCATGCACAAATTATGCTGAGGGTCGAACGGCACGAACCATAGATGCATCTATCTACTACCGAGGCATTCGGCCCGCTCCACAAATAGAAAATATTTTTTAAAAAAACACAAATTCTCATTAATAGTCAAGTGTTCCATTCACAATTTCAATTAAGTGAATTTACCCTTTTACAATTCTTTTATCAATTTCCAATATGACTTAAGAAATTAAAATAACAAGTAGGGGTGAAAATATTTCAAGTATAGCATGGTATGGGTCCTAGACTACCTAGACAAATAGCATAATAAGAAGCTACGCACGGACTCTCGTCACCTCTTATGTACGTAGCCCCCACAAATAGGAACATATATTAATTATAATTCACCCATGGGGTTAATTCCCTCTTAGAAGATTATAAAAGAGACTTATCTCGTCTCAAAGCCTACTTTCCGGTCCAAAATTTGTGTTGAAACCTTCAATTCGGCGCCGAACAATCCAAAACTAATCAAATAGTATATAAACCAATAAATACATGTTCTAAAGTTCATATTCCAACTATTAAAGTGATTACCAACCCTAAATGCAAGATTCCTAAAATTCACCCTCGGGCCTATGTGCCCGGATTTCGAAATTTTTTGAAGAAAGTTATTGCCCATTATCTTATGAACTGGAACATATAATTTCACTAAATTCCATAACCAATTTCGAGGTTAAATCCCTTATATATAAATATAACCTAGGTTTTTCATCTAACCATGAATTCCTCAAATTTACATACTAAAATCTACTGATAATCTATGTATTAAGCTCACATTAGGTAGGAATTACTTACCCTCAATAGCTAGTTGAAATCCCCCTTTTTTGAAGCTCCAAAAATTGCCCAAGTGTGTGAAAAATGTCTAAGTCCCATATTTAAAACAAGGTTTTGCCTAGCTGTGACGACCTTCTTCGCGAACGTAGATGAAGCCTCACGTTCGTGAAGGCCTACACTGACTGGGCATCGCGAACGCGATAGCTCTTTCAAAAATGCAAAGAGAAAAGTCCACTGGCCCTCCCCGACCACATTTCCCCTATGCGAACGCGAGTGGGGTTCAGGAACGTGAATGCCTAGGCTCACAAGGCTTCGTGAACGCGTGAGCGTGTCCGTGAACGTGAAGGTAAATTTTCCCACTGCCCCAAATCCTTCTTCACAAACGTGATGGCCCTCCCACATTCGCGAAGAAGGAAACCAGAACTGGAAAATCTAGTTTCTCAGATTTAGCTTCGAGCGGTCCAAATTACCTTAGCCCCCCGGGACCCTGTCCAAGAACACAAAAAAGTTTGTAATCATAATATCAACCTGCTCGAACTCTTGAAACACGTAAAACAACAACAAAACCAAGAATCACACCATAAAACCAAATTGGATCAAACTATGAACTTCAAGTTTCTAAATCGTTCCGAATGCGTCGAATCATACTTAGACTACTCGGAATGACATCAAATTTTGCGTGCGAGTCTTAAATGATGTTAAGGAACTTTCCTAGTCTCAGAATTCCATTTGGACCTCGATATCACTAAAACCTACTCTAAACCAAATTTAAAGAACTTCAAAAACCTTTATAAAACTAATTTTCACTATTAGGCGCAAAAATGCTTTCGGGTCATCAAAAACATGATTCGAACATACGTTCAAGTTTGAAATTATCATACTAACCTATTGGAACTGTCAAATTCTGATTCCGAGGTCGTTTGATTAAAATGTAGATCGAAGTCAAACTTAGACCTTTTAACCAACCTTAAGGAACCAAGTATTTCGATTTCAACCCGAACCCTTCTAAATTTCGAACTAACCATCTCACAAGTCATAAAATAGTAAAAGCATACACATGAAGTCTTATTTAGGAGAACGAGGTTCTAGAAAGAAAAGAGATTGGTCGGGTCTCTGTAGGGGATCCAACTCATATTTCTAGATAGAAGTACTCTTCGCTCAGGCTGTTTTACGTAACTTAACCCATTTATAACCTTTTTGCCTAGGGGATCCAGCTCATATTTCTGTGTAGAATTACTCTTCGCTTAGGTTGTTTTACGTAGCCTAACCCAGGTAGAATCTTTTTGCATATGAGGATCCAGCTCATATTTATGAGTAGAAGCACTCTTCGCCCAGGCTTTTTACGTAGCTTAACCCAGGTAGAACCTTTTCACATAGGGGATCAAGCTCATATTTCCAGGTATAAGTATTCTTCGCCCCAATTGTTTTTCGTAGATTAACCCAGGTAGAACTTTTTCCTATAAGGATATCCAACTTATATTAATAATAATACAGGGTACCAACACCTGGTTACATTTCTTTCCAATAATACAAGGTACCAACCCATGGTTATATTCCTTCTCATTAAATATAGGGTGCCAACACCTAGTTACATTTCCTTTTTAGTAACATAGTTTCTCAACAACCTAGTTGATTCGGTCTTCTTCTTCAACATAGGGTCTCCACTCCTTAGTTGATGTTATTTTAGACAAAGGGTCTCCACTCCATAGTTTTCTTTTCCAGCATGGGGTCTCCACTCCCTAGCTGATGCTATTTTAAATATAAGGTCTCCATTCCCTAGCTGATGCTATTTTAGACATAGGGTCTCCACTCCCTATTCTTCTTTTCCAACGTATGGTCTCCACTATATAGTTGATATTATATTACGTATAGGCTCACCACTCTCTAATCTCCTTACCAGTATATGGTACACCGATCCCTAGCCGTATTTTCCAATGTATGGTACACCAATCCCTTTTCAATATGATCTTAAATGCAAGGTACACCACTCACTGATATCATTGTTAATATAGGGTACACCACTCTCTCATCGTATTTCCCTAACAATGGTACACCAGCCCTTAGTTGAGGCACCTTTTGGACAATCTTGTACACCATTCCCAAAGAATCATGTTTTTCTAGGGTACACCAATCCGAACTTTTATTGCTTTCATTAATAATGTAGTATAGAGTTTTGTTATAAATAACTCACGAAATTTTCGTACTAAAAAAACTAGGGAAGAAAAATTTTGTCTGTTTGCTTGTTATGGTCTCTGAGCAGGTTTTACCTCGAGGAACAGGGTTCGAGATGATCAAAAGAATAAGTCTCAATCCAGAATAAATAAAAGAAAAGAAAAGGAAGTGAATTCAAAATGCAAAAGTGGATGAAAAGATGTGTATTGATCAAGACATGACTGAAGTCACGAGCTGCATTTTCCGCTTTGAGTAAAAGAAGTAGTAGAAGAATGAACTAGCACCTGCAACTAGCAAGCATCCAGGTTCAGATTAGAGTCTCCATGAAAAACCAGTCAAGCCTCAAGATCAAGTTTGAGAAGACTTATAGATAGAATTTTCTATTTCCCTTTTCTTTGATGTAATTTGTTTTAATATTTTATTTAATAACAGGACCGCGGACCGGAGCCTCGACGGAACCTAACTCGGCTCTCCAACCCATCATTCTACCATCTTATTCTTCCTCATTGAACTACACGCGATCTCGTTTCCTTATTACCCGGAATATGTAGGCTTTCTAAATCCAGGACCTGGTTACACTCTTTTCTCTTCTCCTTATTTCTTCCTCTAAGAATAAAGATATATTCAAAATTGGTCACATGGCTCATCTTGTCTTTGCGTGAAAAATCTTCATGTTTCCAAGCAAAGAAGGGAAGGCTGTAAGCACCTAATTTTTGACGATATTTAAATTTTGTCACCTTCTACTATGTAAATATTTTTAGGGGTTTAATCTACAGTTTTTAATTTTTAAAAAAATTAAAAGATCTATTATTACTATTAATATTATTTTTATTTTTAATATAAAATAATAAACAAAAACCGAAAAATCAAATATTTATTTTAAAATTTTCGGTGGGAATGAAAAAAAAGGAAAACTGAAAGTAAGGAATTACAAAATAAAAGTAAAGGAAGGTGGAAAGTATTTTAAAAAATATAAAATAAAAGAAAGAGAAAAATCAAAAAATAAAAGTAAAGGAATGTGGGAAATAAAAATATGAAAAGTAAAAGAAAGTGGGAAATAAAAATAAATTAATGCTTGGTGGAAATTAAAAAAAAGAAGTAAAAGAAGGTAGATTTTGTGAATAAAAAATGTAAAAGAAAGTGGAAATTAAAAAAGAAAAGTAAAAAAAAAATGGAAATGAAAAAAAAAAGTGAAATAAAATATAAATTGAAATAAAATAAAAGTAAAAATAATTGGAAAATTAAAAAATAAAAATAAGTGAAGGTGGGGAATTTATTTTATTTTTTTAAAAGAAGAAAAATGGGAAATGGGAATTTCTTAATTAAAAAATAAACAAAAAAAATCTGAAAATTCCGAATTTTTTTCTATAAATACAAGAGAAAAATGTGAGAAAGAAGAGAAGAAATAGAGAAAAAAGGGAGGAGGAAATTGAGAGAATTTGTTTTTCTTCTTCTACGCTAAGGGAATTTATGATCATGTCATTCTTTCTTTCAAAAAATTCAGCAATTCATCACCCAAAATTCAACAATAATAATTCAAAATATCCCTTTTTATACGCCATACAGTGGAGTCAATAGTCGAGGTCGAGGATTTCGTTGGAGCTCCGTTCACCAGCTTTGATGTTTTTCTTCGCTTATGCTTGTTCAATGTTCGTCTGAGTTATAATACCTATTTTTGGAGACTCACTTAATTAAAAATTTTGCATTAAAGGTTTATTCTTTTCTCTGTTTTAATTTTATGTGATTTTATTTATTTTCGTTTAAAACTTATATATAATAACGTAAATTAGTCCTTAAATGCTATATGTCTAATCATGTTTCTGGGAATATGGTATTCAAACTAGCTTTAAAATTGGAAAGATTTGGACCCTAATAAGTTTGGGCTTCAATTGTTGGGTTGCAGAATATTGGTATATGATAGTTTATTTATTCAAATATATAAAATCATACACTTCTTCCATAAGTAATTCCATAGTTCATGACCTTACAATAATCTCAAAGCTTAAGAAGAATGATGGACACTCTTAAAGTGCTTTAGGCGTATTTTAATTATTTTATCGCGATTATATATACGTTCGCGTGACATAATTTTAATTTCCAAAACTAAGACTGAAGTATGCGTTCGCGCAACTTCGGGAAGAACAATCTGAATATAATAAAATGCTATTAATTGTATACACATACGCATGACATGATTTTGGCACAATAAACAAAAGGATTTATACACGTGATTCATTTCAAAGATAATTTCATATTTTAATAATTAAAAGCGGATAGATAAAATATAAAAATTATAAATCAGTGTTTGTCCAAAATTAATTCAAGCTAAGTTGTAGTCAATAAAGCGACTGTGCTAAAACCACGAGACCCGAAAAATGCCTTACACCTTCTCCCCAGTCAATAAAATTTCTTACCCGGACTTTGCTTTCGCAGACCAATAATAATATAGTCAAATCTTCCTTTGACTAGGGATTTAAATAAAAAATGACCTGGAACACCCGAAAATTAACTCCAAGTGGCGACTCTATAAATAAAATAATCTCTATTCAAATTTGTCACTTTAATTGGCAAAACTCTTTAACCCACAATATGCATAACATGCATATCTTTTTGTCACGATCCAATTTCACTTCAGGTCGGGATGGCGCCCAATACCGTTGTCAGGCAAGCTAACGCGGAAATATTAATAAATTCTAGTTATACCTTTTTCCAATACAATTAAGTAAAATATCCAAATTTGAATTTCAAACAAGTGATAATTAACATCGTACCAAAATAATTATACAATCCCAACAAAAGATAATCTACTAATTTGTGTGCCAAGATCTGGTGTCACAAGTATGTAGAAAATTAGTAGAATATATAAAAGAATAATACTATCCTACTGACTGAAATAGAGTAGACAGCCAAAAGTAAACAAAAGACTCCATCGGGCTGTTGAACGACATAGGAAGGGAGCAGCTCACCGTGGAATCTCGGCCAGAACAAGGGTACGCACCAGCTTGGTAACCAGATGTACATGCCTCAGATCCTGTACAATTAAGTACAGAAGTATAGTATGAGTACATAAACAATATGTACCCTGTATCCTGTCTAATCTCGAAGAAGTAGAGACGAGAGGTTGACTTGACACTTACTAGGGTCAAATAATATAATAACTGCTATAATAAGCATGGCTAGCACAAATGACTAACAATTTATAGCATGGAGCAATAGGTCCTTCCTTAGATGATGTCATAGTTAGCCATTTACATTTCAGGGCATATAACAAAGTTCTATTCACAGCAATATACCAAGCAATAAGCATACACAAGTAGTGTCGAGGTCGTATGACCCGATCCAACATAAAAATAAAGTGTGCATTGCCGGTGGGTCGAACGACGTGAACCATAGGTGCATCTATTTCACCGCTCGTCAATCATACATATGATGCGGTCAAATATAATTAAACACAACAACAGGCAGACAAGAATATATATCAGGAGAGCAATTACTCACGAAAATATCAACTTCTCATATTAGATTCATTTACCACATTCAACAAGATTTAAGAAATCCTAAATTAATCGTAAAGTTGTAAGAACATCACATAAAGCAAGCTTTTGGGTCCTAAACTACCCGGACTTAAGCATAATAGTGGCTACGCACGGACTCTCGTCACCTAGTTCTTAAGTAGCCTCCGCGTTTAGTGGCAAATTATTCAATTATTACACCTATGGGGACATTTCCTTCTTACAAAGTTAAGATAGGAGACTCACCTCGCTCCAAAGCATAATTCCAATATAAAGAATGTACTCAAACCCTCAATTTGGAGCCGTACGATCCGAAACTAATTAAATAAAGTAGGAACTAGTCAATACCCGCATTCTAATTACTAATGTAATTTCCCACCTTAAACATAAGTTTCCTATAATCCGACCCCGGCCCACGTGCCCGGATTTCGAAACTTTTCAAAGGAAGTTGTTTTCTATAACCTAAGGATCAATAATATATGATTTCTACTTCATTCCATAACAAATTACGTGGTAAATCTAAGTTTTATCAAAACCCTAGGTTTTGCTCTAACCCCTTAATTTTTCCTAATATTTGTGTGTTAATCTACCCAAAGCTCAAGTATTAAACTTAGAAATAAGGAATATGAACTTACTTCAAGATGCTAGGTGGAAATCTTCACTCAAGAGCTCCAAAATTGCCCAATAAACGAGTGCAAAATGGGCAAAAATAGCTGGAGCCCGTATTAAATGAAAATTACTGCTTCAGTGATTTCCGCATCTGCGGTCTTGGGCTGCACCTGTACCTACCGCATCTGCGAAAAGGCGCCCGCTTCTGTAGAATCTCAACTGGGCTGCTGGGCCGCATCTGCAAGATGCAAGCCACTTTTGCGGCTCCGCTTCTGCAGAAAAATAGCCGCTTCTGCGGCTTTGGGCCTGGCCTGACTTGGCTGCATCTACGAGAAGTAGACCACTTCTGTGGTCTCGCACCTGCGGCTTACCAATCGCAGGTGCGGTTATGACAGATAGCTAGAACTTCAGCTCCTTCCCAAAATTTCCTACTTCACTCGAGCCTCGCCCGATTGACGCTCGGGGCCCCGGGACCTGCTCGAACATACCAACAAGTTTGAAATCATAAAACAGACTCATTCGAACCCTCGGAATGCCCGAAACAATGCTAAATCTACGAATCACTCCGTAAAACCAATTGAATCAAACTTATGTACTTCAAGTTCTTAAATTCACTTCTAACGTGCCAAAACGTACTCAAACTACTCGGATCGACACGAAATTTTTGCGGGCAAGTCTTAAATGTTATATAGGACCTGTACCAGGCTTTAGAACCAACATACAGGCCCGATACCGACATGATCAAGCATTATTCAATTTCATTAAATCCTTAGAATTTCTAGTTTAACAATTTCTAACAAAAATTCATTACTCGGGGCTAGGTACCTCGGAATTCGGTTCCAGGCAAACGCCCAGGTCCATATTTTCCTAAGAACCCTCCGGGACCGTCAAAACACAAGTTCGGGTCTATTTACTACAAATGTTGACCAAAGTCAAAATTAGACTTTTAAGAAAATCTTAGGGAATAAAGTGTTCCTATTACCACTCAAACTCTTCCAAATCTCGAACCAACCATCCCCGCAGGTCATAAATTAGTTAATGCAAGTGCGTAAAGTCTTATTTAGGGGGATGGGGTTCTAACAAGCAAAACGACCAGTCAGGTCATTACATTCTTCACCTCTTAAATAAATGTTTGTCCTCGAACGGACATAGAAAAGTACCTGAGCTAGGAAAAATATAGGGGTATCGGCTGCGCATGTCCTCCTTGGACTCCCAGGTCGCCTTCTCAACTGGTTGGCCCCTCCACTGGACCTTTACCGCAGAAATCCTCTTGGATCTTAACTGGCAATCCTGTCTATCAATAATGACAACTGGCTCCTTCTCATAACTCTGACTCTCATCCAAATAAATAGTACTGAAGTCTAATACGTGGGACAAGTCAGCGTGATAATTTCGCAGCATCAATACGTGGAAAACTGGAGGAACTCCTGACAAGCTGGGGGGTAAAGCAAGCTCATAAGCAACCTCCCTAACTCAACTCAACACCTCAAATGGGCCAATAAACCTTGGGATCAACTTGCCCTTCTTCCCGAATCTCATAACACCCTTCATTGGCGAGACTTTCAAGAGAACCTTCTCGCCAACCATGAATGATACATCACGCGCCTTCCCATCCACACAACTCTTCTGTCTAGACCGAGCTATGCGAAGCCTCTCCTGAATTAGCCTTACCTTCTCCAAGGAATCTTTCACCAAGTCTGTATCGTACAACTTAGCCTTACCAGGCTCAAACCACATGATAGGGGAACGACATCACCGACCATATAAATCCTCAAATGGAGCCATCTTTATGCTGGACTGATAGCTGTTGTTATAAGCAAACTCTGCCAAGGGCAAGAACTAATCCCATTGCCCTCCAAAGTCAATTACACATGCTCTAAGCATACCCTCCAAAATTTGACTTGTCCGCTCTGACTGCTCATCGATCTGAGGATGGAATGTTGTGCTAAGATCCACGCGGGTCCCCAACTCACTCTGAACGGTTCTCCAGAAATGGGAAGTGAACTGAGAACCTCTATCTGATATGATGGAAACAGGCACACCGTGCAACCGGACTATTTCCCAAATGTAAATCTAATATCTCTGAGGTGTAAGTCATCACAATCGGAATAAAGTGTGCCGACTTGGTCAACCTATCAATAATGACCCACACTATATCAAACTTCCACAAAGTCCGGGGAAACCCAACTATGAAATCCATAGTAATGTGCTCCCACTTCCACTCTGGCATGGGCATCTGCTGAAGTAGGCCACATGGCCTCTGGTGTTCATACTTAACCTGTTGGCAAGTCAAACACCTAGTCACATACTCCACTATGTGTTTCTTCATCCTCCACACCAATAAGGCTGCCCCAAGTCACGATACATGTTCGTTGTTATGACCCAAAATCCACTAAGGGTCGTGATGGCGCCGGACACCGCTGTCAGGAAAGCCAACCAAAATACTTAATTAAACTCTTGTTTTAAATATTTTTGAAATCTCTTCTTTATTTTATTTAAACAGCACATAGTAAATTTCACTGAATAAACAAGGAAAACATTTAACAACTTATAAAATTTTGAATAAACCCATAGACATCCCAAGAACCCAGTGTCACAAGTGCATGAGCTATTTCTAGGCAGCAATACAATACAACAACTGTCCGAAATATAAATTGGACAGGAAGTAAATACAATACACTGAAAGAGACTATACTAACTGCAGTTCACCTAGTCCCCGTATCATCCATGCTGCTACGCCCAATAGGCCTCTAGAAGTATATGTGCATGTGCAACAAAAATACGGAACAAGTGTAGCATGAGTACAAAAACAACGTGTACTCAGTAAGTATCCCGTCTAATCTCGAAGAGTAGAGACGAGAGGTCGATTTCAACACTTACTAGTGGTCCAATAATGTGATATCCATAATACATTAAATCATGGATTGTATAAACATGATCTTAATCCAATAGAATGAAACAAGTAAACAATTATTTCTTTTATAGGAAATTTCCAAAATTCCAGTTCATCATTTATACAAAATTCTCAAGCCAGGAAGAGGCAATAACTACTTTAATAAGTCCAAGGCAACAATACAAGCATGTGCAAATCATGCCGAGGACGTACGACCCGATCTAACAATATTTGAAATGTGCACTTCCAGAGGGTCGAATGGTGCGAACCATAGATGCATCTATTTAACCTAGCGAGGCATTCGGCCCGTTCTAGAATTTAAACACAAATAGACAGTCAATCAGGAAGTCATCAGGAAACAATTATCCAAAGAAAACCAATTCTCTTCTAACAATTTAAGAAAACAATGTTTAAATCTTTATATAAATTCATTTACTAATTCGATGCGATTTAAGCAATTCCAGTTGTCAATAAGATTACAAATAATCCAAGTATAGCATGCTTTTGGGCCCCAAACTACCTGGACTTAAGCATAATAGTAGCTTACACACGGACTCTCGTCACCTCTTGCATACGTAGCCCTCGCAAATAGGAGCACATAACCGATTAACTCACTTATAGGGACAATTCCCTCTTACAAGGTTAGAAAGGAGACTCACCTCACTTTGAAGATCCATAACCGGCATTTCACGCACTTCCGAAGACTCGAATCGATGTTAAACGCTCCAAAGCTAGCCAATAATTATGCAAATCCATTAATATAGACTCAATTACAAATTACAATCCAATTTATAACAATTCCTATCCCCGATCAAAAAGTTGACAAAATGCCCTCGGGCCCACGTGCCCGAATTTTGAAAATTTTCGAAGATAAGGTTTACCCATGAACTCAAATATATGATTTTCTCTTAATTCCATACCCAAAATTGTGGTCAAATTCCAAGAATATCAATTTTCTAGGTTTTCCCTCAAACCCCAAGTTTTCTACAAATTTCCATGTTCAAATCCATATATAATCATGTATTTAACTCAAAACTAGCATAAATTACTCACCTCATGCTTGGTGGTGAAAATGACACCTCAAAGTTGCTCCAAAATCGGCTCCAATGGAAGAAAATGGGGTTGAAATGAACCCAACCCCCGATTTAAAAGAACCTCACTGCCTCCAGCATTTCCGCAGATGCGGTCCCTTGACCGCTTCTACGGTTCCGCAGGTGCGAGCCAATCTACCTCTTCTGCGGTTTCCTCTAGGCTCCCCTTTTCTGGGCCTCGTCCACCGCAGGTGCGGTCCCGCTTCTGCGGCTCCATGAACGCATATATAGTCTCTTCACTTCAAGCCAAAACGGCATTTGCGGCTCTTCTAGCCGCTTCTGTGGCTCCGCACCTGCGGCCTAAATTTCGCAGGTGCGGTTATATCAGCAACCAACAACTTCATCGCTTTCGAAAATCCCTTTTTTGATCTGTTAACCACTCGGAATCCACCCGAGGCCCTCGGAGCCTCAACCAATCATACCAACCAGTCCCAAAACACATTACGGACTTGCTTGAGGCCTCAAATCACAACAAACAATGCTAAAGCCACGAATCGACCTCCAATCCAAGCTTTATGAACTTTAGAACTTCAAACTTCTACTCTTGTTGTTTAAACCTATCAAATCACGTCCGATTGACCTCAAATTTTGCTCACAAGTCATATTCGACTTTACGGACCTACTCCAACTTTCAGAATCGGATTCTGGCTGCGATATCAAAAAGTTCACTTTCGGTCAAACTTCTCAAAAACCTTCAAATTTCTGTCTTTAGCCAAATGACTCCAAAATGACCCACGGACCTTCGAATTCACTTTCGATCGCGCTCCCAACTCTAGAATCACCATACGGAGCTACTCCTAGACTTGGAATCCCAAACGGACATCAATAACACTGAAATTCTCTTCAACCCAAACTTATGAAATTTCTTCCAAAATGCAAACTTTCACAATAGGCGCCAAAATGCTCCCGGGTTATCCAAAACCCGATCCGAGCATACGCCCAAGTCTGAAATCATCATACGAATCTGCTGGAACCTTCAAATCCTAATTCCGAGGTCGTTTACTCAAAGTTCCGATCTTAGCTAACTCTTTCAACTTAAGGCTTCTGAAATGAGAATTTTCTTTCCAAATCAACTCCAACCTTCCCGAAGTTTAATTCCGACCACACGCATAAGTCATAATAGCTTAAATGAAGCTGCTCATGGCCTCAAACTGCTGAACGACGCACTAGAGCTCAAAATGACCGGTCGGGTCGTTATATTCTCTCCCACTTAAACATACGTTCATCCTCTAAAGTGCTAAGAATTGTGCTGGGGTTGTTCGAAATCACTATTTAACACCTCGAGCACCTACCCGTGCTACCACAACTCAGCTGGGCACCTTAGCTCGATCAATCTAAAGATATGCTTTTTCAGTTAAGCAAATAAGCCTTAAAGCCCAGTTCCAACATCAGGAATTCTCTGCCAGTCCTGTTCCAACATACACTCACCATATCAATAACTATAAGCAACACCAAAATATGATTGCATACCTTAGCTGAATTTACAAATAGATCAAATAGATTGAAATTCTCTGAATCTAATGCTCCCATTGCACCTCGTGACCTACATAGGTCTTGCTCTAACTCTTACAATTCCGCCATGATGGAAGAGATGTGCAGAAATTCATAACCAACTGCCAAATGAACAAATCATTGGTTACTCCTGATAAGAACCATCACCTCATCCTGAACCAAATAATGGTCTAATTAGCTCCTTAATATACTTCATATAATCAAATTTCACTGATCCTAAATCCAATCCAAATGAACAAATCATTGGTTACTCCTGATAAGAACTATCACCTCATCCTGAACCAAATAATGGTCTAATTAGCTCCTTAATATACTTCATATAATCAAATTTCACTGATCCTAAATCCAATCCAAATGAACAAATCATTGGTTACTCCTGATAAGAACTATCACCTCATCCTGAACCAAATAATGGTCTAATTAGCTCCTTAATATACTTCATATAATCAAATTTCACTGATCCTAAATCCAATGATCTCGTCTCACTCCGTATGAACTGCTCAGGTAATAAGCCATCCCGGAAATGACCAAAAGTTTCTTATGATGCCCCAACGTGCCAATAGGCTACCAATTCGAACGCGATACAAAAGGAGGACGAACTCTAGAAGGAAATACTCAACTCACGCAACTAATATGAACTTTGCCTCAGAAAAATGGGAAGCAAAACACATATAAGATGAAGTATGAAAACCATATTCAACATCACACTGTTGCGGCATGCAACCCGATCCAAATCATACCCGTGGAAGCGTGCCACCCGATCCACAAATAACACTCACCTAAGGAGATGCACATTGAGCTAAATTGCTCATTACGACAAAATACCAAAAATTCTGTCACAAGCACAGTAAATGCATAATACCACCCATGAGGGGACATATGCGCTATAAGCTACAAAATTCAAGCACAATTGAGGTGTGATATACGATCTGAATCTCAAGAGCCATTTTGCTCATATAACATCATCTCTACGCGGAACCTCAACACATAAGAAATTCACCAAGCCGCCTCACAATATCACACGGCGCAATATATCATTACATAAAATAACTGACGACGAAATAACACCCTGAATACTCTTCCATAAGGAGTGCATTATTGAAACGAACACATCTGGCCTGATATAGAATCCATATTCACATTTGAATCCATCCACAGACCTCAAGCCGATTCTGGTCGCACTGAACTAGGCTAATAATCTTTCAAAGGTCCGTAATAACTCCCTTTTTCTCATAACACATAAGAACAACCATCATAACTAGAGTAATCATCCACAGTACACAACTCAATAAACCGAGTGCCTTCCAGGCACCAATTCCCAATTTAACGACATCACCACCATCTTCATACTTGGTTTAACTATTCAATCAATCAAGTGGCTACATGCCATACTAATACAACCTTCCCGTGGGGCAAGCTCCCACAACCTTTTGTAACGGATAATAGGTCTGCACATCCAAACCAACGGCTGAACTAACGCTAAAAAGAGATCAAGAATCCTTGACCAGTATGAAAAGCCTTTTTTCACAAAACACCAATCTCTGGTGACGCTGAAGGCAATACCAACTTACTTAAAACATCGAAACTACTTTCCTGCTCATCCGAGCTCGCGGCATCCTTGTTAACACTGAACTGCAACCTTGATCCTTACATCAAATTCTATTCCGCTTACTGCACCCAACATGCTAATATTCAATAGAACACAGTTTCCACCATAACTCTGAAACCACTAATAGATTGACGCTGCATCATATAAAACCTTTCACTTAACTCATTTCAGGAGAACCATCGCCACATGCAGGTGAATTTTTGTAACCGCAGAATATGCAAATCTCCAAGTTGTGGTCTAACCCATCATAACCCTTCCGGGATCCACCTACAAGTAACAAGCCATAACGGTGGAATACTTCTGAATAACATCAATTACGGCGGTCGACAAGCCTCACATGTGCCGACACAAATCACTTGCATAACTTGATCACGTTGAATGAACTGAATACTACCACCAATATGCCAATTCAACAATGGCTAATCGATCTATCTTCTTCCAAAATTAATTCTTGATTGCCTTAGAAATAATAATAACTCTATTCAACACATAACAAATTAATTCTTGATTGCCTTAGAAATAATAATAACTCTATTCAACACATAACACACTCCATCTGCACTCATCCCGAGTGACCTTGAATCACGAGACCATGATGTCTCAAATCCCACAAACCATTTCATACCTCCCAAAAGCTACACTGCAAGTCAAACCATAATAGAACATTATGCCCCTCTCCTCATAAGCTACTACAAAGCTTGATTCTTAAATGTACCTATGTGCTCGCAATCATTAGGCAACATGCTTTACCCCTTTGAATTCACTAGGACCGTTGTTGAGATACACTCACTCTAACTTGGTCCCAAATATAATCAACTCCAAGGCTCCACTAGCATATGAACACCCATCTCAATGAAGCACTCGACTAAATCCCATCCCTTGTAAATCACCACTATACAAAGCATAAATTCTGAATCTTTCCAAAGCATGAACATGAGCCAATAAGGCCAACTATAGCACACCTATAACATTTCCTTCGCTCAAATTATCATTTATGCTCTTTTACCATAGGTGAAATAACTTACCAATACGCTGATAGCCCAAAACCTCACAAGAAGATAACCATACAACCCATTCGTAGGCGGTGGGACTCTCCCACTTCTCTTGAAGCCATTATTACACAACTCTGAAATATACCAGGATTCCTTATCTTATGTTGACATAATTATGCGCAATCAGCCGCAAAAATTCTCGAAATATTTCTGTAAAACCCCCTCTTTATACTCTGAATCGTCAACCACATTCGCGCGATCGATCACATTACAGTATAACCGTTAGAATTCTTCGCAAAAGCTTCGCCAACCACGCGACCGCTAACCTGCTCACAGGGAATAACTCACATGAGCCTGTGCTCGCTCTCGAGCTGCACAAATCCATTCACTCCTTGTGGACATCAACTATATGTGCGGAAAAATCCTTCCAATTCAAAGTTAAGGTCTGTCCTTCTTCATTTCAAGTAGCTCCTTCCTGTTATATCAAATCTCCTGCTGCATAATAGTCTACACTTCAAATTAAGTCCGTAGACCTAACCAGTGAATCCACGTACTGCTCAGCCACTCTCCCATTTTGGGCTGACTTACTTCTTTAAGAAACTACTCGATCTCCACATCTTGCACCTGGCTTTCTGGAAGTTTAACCCCCGCATGACACTTCCCACACGTCCTTCCTCCTCTTTTGCTGCTCAGCTAATGACTTAGATCTAAATCTATCTTGGTGGCATTTGAACCAACATACCGCTCCTCATTTTTTAACCTTTCTGAAAGTCATCTTTCTCGAGTCGTCAATATT
This sequence comes from Nicotiana glauca, assembly GCA_026770625.1. NCBI lineage: Eukaryota > Viridiplantae > Streptophyta > Magnoliopsida > Solanales > Solanaceae > Nicotiana > Nicotiana glauca. The sequence goes on from MU682523.1 coordinate 34,964, forward strand.
AGGAAAACACATCCAATCCTGAACCATCGCACTACGCGATCTCTGATAGCCATTTCTCTAATATTATTTTACAATATCTTGCCCCAAAGGCGAATTGCAGAAGACCATAACACCGGTGAACTTAACACATACCGTCGAGGACAAAGACACTACATCGCATATAAAAATTCCACCACGCCCGAAAATACTAAGTCTCGTTACTCCATTACCCCAAATCTAGACATTCATAGGCCAATTGATTTCCCTCCGCCGAAAGTAAAATATCGTATCTGTGAATCGTGCACTGAGTAGATTTTCTTTCAACTTATTCACCGCCCCAACACATAGGCAAGTTCCTTATCATCATATCAATACTGTGCGATAACTATTCATGACCAACCATAGCAACCTGTGCATAGTCTCAGAGCTTTCTAAAATACTCTTACTAAGCTGAAATGACAAGATACCCTTCCACAAGGCAACGACAATATCCCAATCAACCATATAGGGGGGAAAAAACCCGCTCCACATCGGTAGTACCATCACAATTCTTCAATTCTCAATTTATAATAAGTGGTTCGCGTCGCGTAAGATTGAGTAGGAAGGAAACAAGGGCATAAGCCTCAAGGAATCAAATCGCACGATAAGGAATCAAGAAGGGAAGTACTCCTAACAGCCCTGTAGCCTCCCGAAAAAAAGTACAGACGTCTCTGTACCGATTCGCAAGACTCTACTAGACTTGCTCATGACTCTTGAGACCTAAGGGAACCTAGTGCTCTGATACCATGTTGTCACGAACCAAAATCCACTAAGGGTCGTGATGGCGCTGTCATCGCTTCTTTATTTCATTTAAACAACACATAGTAGATTTCACCGAATAAGCAAGGAAAACATTTAACAACTTATAAAATTCTGAATAAACCCATAGATATCCCCATAACCCGGTGTCACAAGTGCATGAGCTATTTCGAGGAAGCAATACAATACAACAACCGTCCGAAATACAAATCAGACATGAGGTAAATACAATATACTGAACGAGACTATACTAGTTGCGGGTCGGCGCGATAAATGCAGCAAACCTAGTCCTGTATCATCCATGCTTCTATGCCTAATAGGCCAGTAGAAGTATATGTGCATGTGCAATAAAAATGCACAGCAAGTGTAGCATGAGTACGAAAAAAACGTATACTCAGTACGTATCCCGTCTAATCTCGAAAAGGTAGAGACGAAAGGTCGACTTCGACACTTACTAGTGGTTCGATAATGTGATATCCATAATACATTAAATTGTGGATTTTTATAAATATGATCTTAATCAAATAGAATGAAACAAGTAAACAATTATTTCTTTTATAAGAAATTTCTAAAATTCCTTTTCATCATTTATATAAATATTCTCAAGCCAGGAAGAGGCAATAGCAACTTTAATAACTTCAAGGCAACAATACAAGCAAGCGCAAATCATGCCGAGGACGTACGGCCCGATCCAATAATATTTGAACTGTGCACTGCAAGAGGGTCGAATGGCGCGAACCATAAATGCATCTATTTAACCTACCGAGGCATTCGGCTCATTCCAGAATTTAAACACACAAACAGTCAATCAGGAAGTCATCAGGAAACACTTATCCAAAGAAAACCAATTCTCTTCTAACAATTTAAGAAAATGATATTTAAATCTTTTTAGAAACTCATTTACTAATTCGATGTGATTTATGAAATTTCAGTTGTCAATATGATTACAAATAATCCAAGTATAGCATGCTTTTGGGCCCTAAACTACCCGGACTTAAGCATAATAGTAGCTATACATGGACTCTTGTCTCCTCGTTCTTACGTAGCCCCGCAAATAGGAGCACATAACCGATTAACTCACTTATGGGGACAATTCCCTCTTACAAGGTTAGAAAGGAGACTCACCTCGCTCTGAAGATCCATAACGGGCATTCCACGCCCTTCTGAAGACTCGAATCGATGCTAAACGCTCCAAAGCTAACCAATAATTATGCAAATCCATTAATATAGGCTCAATTACTCATTACAATTCAATTTATAACAATTCCTAACCCCAATCAAAAAGTTGACAAAAACTCCCTTGGGCCCACGTGCTCGGATTCTGTAAATTTTTGCAGATAAGGTTTACCCATGAACTCAGGAACTCAAATATATGATTTTCTCTTAATTCCATACCCAAAATCGTGGTCAAATTCCAAGAATATCAATTTTCTAGGTTTTCCCTCAAACCCCAAGTTTTCTACAAATTTCCATGTTCAAATACGTATATAATCATGTATTTAACTCAAAACTAGCATAAATTACTCACCTCATGCTTCGTGGTGAAAATGCCACCTCAAAGTTGCTCCAAAATCGGCTCCAATGGAAGAAAATATGATTGAAATGAACACAACCCCCGATTTAAAAGAACCTCACTACCTCCAACATTTTCGCACCAGTGGTCCCTTGACCGCTTCTGCGGTTCCGCAGGTGCGAGCCAATCTACCGCTTCTGCAGTTTCCTCTAGGCTCCCCTTTTCTGCACCTCATCCACTGCAAGTGCGGTCCCGCTTCTACGCCTCCATGACCGCATATACGGTCTCTTCACTTCTGGCCAAAACCGCATCTGTCGCTCTTCTGGCCGATTCTGTGGCTCCACACCTACGACCCAAATTTTGTTGGTGCGGTTATATCAGCAACCAGCAACTTTAGCCCTTTCAAAAATCCCATTTTCAATCTGTTAACCACCTAGAATCCACCCGAGTCCCTCGGGACCCCAATCAATCATACCAACCAATCCTAAAATACATTACGGACTTGCTCGTGGCCTCAAATCATAGCAAACAATGCTAAAACCACGAATCAACCTCCAATCCAAGCTTTATGAACTTTAGAACTTCAAACTTCTACTCTCGATGTTTAAACCTATCAAATCACGTTCGATTGACCTCAAATTTTGCTCACACGTTAAATTCGACTTTATGGACCTACTCCAACTTTCGGAATCGGATTCCGACCCCAATATCAAAATGTCCACTTTCGGTCAAACTTCTCAAGACCTTCAAATTTCTTTCTTTAGCCAAATGACTCCAAAATGACCCACGGACCTTCGAATTCACTTCCGATCGTGCTCCCAACTCCAGAATCACCATATGGAGCTACTCCCAAACTTGGAATCCCAAATGGACATCGATAACACTGAAATGCTCTTCAACCCAAACTTATGAAATTTTTTCCAAAATGCTAACTTCCACAATAGGCGCCAAAATGCTCCCGGGTAATCCAAAACCCGATCCAGGCATATACCCAAGTCCGAAATCGTCATACGAACTTGCTGGAACCTTCAAATCCTGATTCTAAGGTCATTTACTCAAAGTTCAGATCTTAGCTAATTCTTTCAACTTAAGGCTTCTGAAATGAGAATTTTCTTTCCAAATTAACTCCGAACTTGCCGAAGTTCAATTCTGACCACACGCACAAGTCTTAATACCATAAATAAAGCTGCTCATGGCCTCAAACTACTGAACAACGCGCTAGTTCTCAAAACGACCAGTCAGGTCGTTACATTCGTAGCACCCAGATGAATGGAATACCTCAAACTATGCGCCTCTTCTAGGATCCTCTCCCTAAGACCATCAATATTAGGAACACATAGGCGACCCTAGAGTCATAGAACACCATCCTCACTAATAGAAACCTCATTGGCACTACCCTCCAACATTGTCTGTCTGAGAACCACCAAGTGTGGATCATCGAATTGATGGGCCTTGATCTGACCCAATAACAAAGACTGAGCAACAACACACGTAAGGACTCGACTGGGCTCTGAAATATTTAACCTCACCAGTCTGTTAGCCAAGGACTGAATGTTTAAGGCTAGTGGCCTCTCCTCTGCTGGAATGAATGCCAAGCTACCCATACTCTCTGCTTTCCTGCTCAAGGCATCCGCGACCACATTTGCCTTGCTCGGATGATAAAGAATGGTGATGTCATAATCCTTCAGTAACTCAAGCCATCTACGCTGCCTCAAATTGAGATCCCTATGCTTGAAAAAATGTTGTAAGCTGCGATGATCAGTGTAAACCTCACATGACACCCTATATAGATAATGCTTCTATATCTTAAGAGCATGAACAATCGCCGCCACTTTAGATCATGCACAAGATAATTCTTCTCATGAATCTTTAGCTGGCGTGAAGCATATGTGATAACTCGCCCCTCCTGCATCAATACACAACCCAAACCAACGCGCGAAGCGTCACAATATACCGTATACATCCCTGAACCAGAAGGCAAGAAAACTGGTGTTGTAGTCAAATCTGTATTGAGCTTCTGAAATCTTGCCTCAAAATTACCGGACTAACGGAAAAGAGCACCCCTCTGGGTCAATCTAGTCAGATGTGATGCAAGAGATGAAAAGCCCTACACGAATCGCCTGTAATAACCTGCTAACCCCAGGAAACTCCTGATCTCGATCACTGAAGTAGGACATGTCCAACTCTGAACTACCTCAATCTTCTTCGAATCCACCTTAATACCCTCTCCTAACACAATATTCCACAAGAATGCGACTGACTCTAGCCAAAACTCACACTTGGAGAACTTCTCATGTAGCTTATGCTCTCGCAAGGTCTGAAGCACTACCCTCAAATGCTACTCGTTCTCTCCCAGGCTACGTGAGTATATCAAAATATCGTCAATGAAGACAATCACAAAAGAATATATAAGGTCTGAACATCATGTTCATCGAGTCCATAAACGCCGCTGGGCATTAGTCAGGCCAAAGGACATCACCAGAAACTCATAATGGCTATATGTGGTACGGAATGCGGTCTTTGGAACATCTGAGTCCCGAATCCTCAACCGATGGTACCCTGTTCTTAAGTCAATCTTAGAGAACACTCTAGCACCTTGCAATTGGTCGAACAAATCATCAATACGCAGCAGCGGGTACTTGTTCTTGATGGTAGCCTTTTTCAACTGGCGGTAATCAATGCACATCCACAGAGTCCCATCTTTCTTCTTTACAAATAACACTGGCGCACCCCAAGGTGACACATTGGGTCCAACAAACCCTTTTGCTAGCAATTCCTCAAGTTGCTCCTTCAACTTCTTCAACTCTCTTGGAGCTATACAATACGGTGGAATAGATATAGGCTGGGTACCTGGAGCAAAATCAATATTGCGATCTGGTGGCATACCAAGAAGATCAGCAGGAAACACATCGGCGAACTCCCAAACTACTGGAATTGAATCAATCGTCGGAGACTCTGGGTGGTGTCCCGAGCATAAACCAGATAAGCCAAACACCTCTTCTCAACCATATGCTGAGCCTTCAGGAAAGAGAAAACCCAACTAGATATATCAACTGTGGAACCTTTCCACTCCAACCCTGGCAACCCTGGCATTGCTAATGTAACAATTTTGGCAAGGCAATCAAGGATAGCATGGTATAGGGATAACCAATCCATGCCCAGAATGACCTCAAAGTCAAGCATATCAAGCAACAAGAGATCTGCTCTAGTCTCGAAATTGCAAAAGGTGACCATGGAGGACCGGTAGATCCGATCCACAACCACAGAATCGCCCACAGGAGTGGACACATGAATAGGAGTGCCCAAGGGCTCAGGATCAATAACCAAAAAATAATCAAACAAGGATGATATATGTGAATAGGTGGACCCTAGATCAAATAATACCGAAGCCAATGCATCTGGTCTGGCCAAAAGGGCATATAATTTGGTTGGAGCACTGGCTAGTTGGCCTCCACCCCATTGAGCAGTAGCTGGCTGATCTCTCCCTGTCTGCCTCCACCTATAGGACGACATCTACCACTCTGTCCCCCGCCTCTAGGGGGCTGGGCAACCAGTGCTGGAATCATAGGCTGCTGACCCTATTGTACTGCCTTGCCCCAAAGCCTGGGGCAGTTCCTCTTCATGTGACCTGGGTCTCCACACTCATAGCAAACTCTCGGCACCATGTCCTACTCTCCAAAAGCGTGGTCCTGATGGCTTAAATACCCACCGGAGGAACTAGAAATGACTGGTAGACGGTATGAACTCTCTAGCGTAGCACTGGAATATGAACTAAAAGAACCCTATGGACCTGAATGTCCACAAGAAGAACCCTGAATAGTTGGAAAACGATAAGAACTCTCTGTATGGTGCTGAAATAGGGGCGCGCTAGAGCACCTTGAGCAGGTGGTGGTGTTGGATGTAGGGGCCTGCTGGGCTGACCCCTCCCAAACTGACGTCTTCCCCTAGCCGGGGCACCTTTGAACTCTCTGGAGAATCGGGCCCTCTTTTCCTACTGTTCCTTCTCTCTACCTCTCATACTGTATCCCTCAATACTCCAAGAAATCTCCACCACTAACTGATAAGAAGTCCCCATCTCCACCTCTCGGTCCATGTTGCCCTAATGCCGAAATGCAACTTTACAACAAACCTCCGTACCCTCTCTATGTCAGTAGGAACTATCATCAATGTATGGCGAGATAACTCAGAAAAACTCACCTCATAATCGGTCACGTACATCTGACCCTGCTCAAGCTGCTCGAATTGATACCGCAGCTCTTCCCTCTCAGAGGGTGGAATATACTTGTCCAAAAATAACTGCGTGAACTAACCCCGGGTGATGGGAGGAGAACCTGTGGGCCTGCCAAGAACATAGAACTACCACTATCTACGGGCCCTGACCTCCAGCTAAAAAGTAGTAAAGTCAACCCCATGCGACTCTAATATCCTCATGTTGTGCAATCTGTCCCTGCAACTATCAATAAAGTCCGGAGAATCCTCATGAATCTCACCCCTAAAGACAGGATGGTGAAGTCTAGTCAATCTATCCAACAACTTCTGTGGGTCACCATCCAGAGTTGATCTAGGCTCGGGCATCACTGCAGTAACTAGCTGAGCCCCATCCGCGGGTAGTGTACCCGGAGTCTGATACACTACAGCTACATGACCAGGAGCTTGTGCAGTATGGGTCTGTGCTCCCCCTTCCACTTGAGATGTAGCTTGATCCGCTGGTAATAAACCAGCCTGAGTTATGGTGTCCATGAACCACAGCATACAACCCATGACCTTCTAAAAACCTAGTGCTTTCATAAAGTCTGCTGGGGTAGGCTTTGTTGCGGGCACCTCACCCTGCTCCTCAATGATAGGATCTCCCACACGATCTGCTGGTGGTGCTACTGTACAGCTCTAGGAAGCTCCCGTTCCCTACCTTGGGCCCGTGCCCTCCCCTAGCCTCTAGTAATGGGGGGAGCAGCTTCTCCTGGATCTGGAACATCTGACATGCGTGTCCTCACCATCTGTGAGAGAATAGAAGAGGGAAACTTAGTATACCAACCACTACACAATAGGAAATGAATAAAGAATAGTTTCCTAACACCCTATAGCCTCTCGAAGATAAATACAGACATCTCCGTACCGATTCGCAAGACCCTATTAGGTTTTCCCATGACTTGTGAAACCTACATGAACCTAGTGCTCTAATACCTTGTTGTCACAACCCAATTTCACCTCAGATCATGATGGGGCCCAACACTATTGTCAGGCAAGCCAACGAGAAAATATTAATAAATTCTAATTCTACCTTTTTCCAAAATAGTTACAAAAAATCTCTAAATTTGAATTTCAAAAAAGCGATAATTAACATCGTACCAAAATAATTATACAATCCCATCAAAAGTTAGTCTACTAATGTATGTGCCAAGACCTGGTGTCACAAGTATGTGGGCAACTAGTCAAATATACAAAAGAATAAACTATCCTACTGTCTGAAATAGAGTAAACAGTCAAAAGTAAAGAAAAGACTCCATCAGGCTACTGAACGGCATAGGAAGGGAGCAGCTCACCGTGGAATCTTGGCCGGATCAAGGGTATGCACCAGCCTGGTAACCAGATGTACCTACTATAGATCCTGAACAATTAAACACAGAAGTGTAGTATGAGTACATAAATAATATGTACCCAGTAAGTATCCTGTCTAATCTCGAAGAAGTAGAGATGAGAGGTGACTTGACACTTACTAGGGTCAAATAATATAATAAGTGTTATACTATGCATGGCACTTATAGCGTGTCAAGTTTAAAGATAAACAAAAATTAAGCTTGATGCTCAAGTTATCCTAAAGAGAGTGAGTTTTAAGTATCTCGGGTCTATTATCCAGGGTAACGGGGAGATTGACGAAGATGTCGCACATCACATCAGAGCAGTATGGATGAAGTGGAGGCTCGCTTTCGGTATTTTGTGTGATGGGAATGTGTCGATAAGACTTAAGTAAGTTTTATCGAGTGGTGGTTCGATCGGCTATGCTGTACAGGGCTGAGTGTTGGGCAGTCAAGAACTCCCACCTGCAGAAGATGAGAGTAGCAGAGATGAGGATGTTGAGATGGATGTGTGGGTGTACAAGGAGAGATAGGATTAAGAATAAATCTATACGGGACAAAGTGGGAGTAGCCTCTGTGGAGGACAAGATGCGGGAGTCGAGGATGAGATAGTTCGGACATGTTAAGAGAAGAAGCATTGATGCTCCTGTCAGGAGGTGTGAGAGGTTGGCCATAGAGAGTTTGAGAAGAGGTCGAGGTAGGCCTAAGAAATACTAGGGAGAGGTGATTAGACATGAAATGGCACTGCTTCAGCTCTCTAAGGACATGACCCACCCTTGATAGGAGGGTATGGAGGTCGAGGATTAAGGTAGAAGGTTAGTAGGTAGTTTATAATTGTTCACCGATAGTCTTAATAGCATGCATGCCCCTTCATATTCTTAGATTTCTATTACATTATGTGGTTGTGCTAGCCTCAGGTATTGTATTCCCTGCTGCTATTATTTGGTATACTTATCCTTTATCTCACCTCTTCTCTTTTCTCTTCCTTCTTTCTTCCTTCCTTGATTTCCTCTTCTTCTGTTTGTCCTTCCTGAGCCAAGGGTCTATTGGAAATAACCTCTCTACCTACATTAGGTAGGGGTAAGATCTGAGTACAGCCTACCCTCCCCAGACCCCACCTGTTGGGATCAAAATGGGTTTGTTGTTGTTCTTAAGCATGGCTAGCACAAATGATTAACAATTTATAGCATGAAGCAATAGGTCCTTCCTTAGATGATGTCATGGTTAGCCATTTACATTTCAGGGCATATCATGTCGGTATCGGGCCCACCGCATCTGCGGAAAGGCGCCCGCTTCTGCGGAATCTCATCTGGGCCGCTAGGCTGCATCTAAGAGATACAAGCCGCTTCTGCGGCTTTGGGCCTGGCCTAACTTGGTCACATCTGCGAGAAGTAGACCGCTTCTGCGGTCTCACACCTGCGGCAGGTGCGGTAATGACAGATAGTTGGAGCTTCAGCTCCTTCCCAAAATTTTCAACTTCACTCGAGTCTCACCCGATTGACGCTCGGGCCCCGCCCGAACATACCAACAAATTTGAAATCATAAAATGAACTCGTTCGAGCCCTCGGAACGCCCGAAACAACGCTAAATCTAAGAATCACCCCCTAAAACCAAATGAATCAAACTTATGAACTTTAAGTTCTTTAATTCACTACTAACATGCCGAAACGTACTTAAACTACTCGTATCAATACCAAATTTTTGCAGGCAAGTCTTAAATATTATATTGGACATGTACCGGGCTCAGGAACCAATATACGGGCCCGATACCGACATGATCAAGCATTATTCAATTTCATTAAATCCTTAGAATTTAATATATATATATATATATATATATCTATATATATATATATATATATATATATA
>MU682523.1:46109-60957 GCA_026770625.1 Nicotiana glauca
CATTAGAATTTAATATATATATATATATATATATATATATATATATATATATATATATATATATATATATATATATATATATATATATATAAAATCCAGCGGTTCAAGGTGTTCAAAGTGACGGAGACCACCATATGTGATCTATTTGATTTTTTTCAATCTTTTCTAACTCTTAAAACATAAAATTTGTGTAAAAAAAAAAGTAAAAACAACTAATCTTAAAAGTAATTTTTTAAACTTTCCTAAATAAATTTTATAATTTAAAAGTCAAGCTATATAAAAAATTTTACAACAAAAGCGCTCTACAAACTACAAATTCTCTCGACTCTCTCTTTCCTTCGAATTTATGCTTGCTTTATCAATTTATATATACTATAGTCTATTTTTTTAAAATTATTTAAGTATTAGCAAAATATTGCGCAGTTTGATTTTAAAAAGTTTGTGCACCATCTATCGACAAAAACAAGTGACTTGTTTAAAGTTTAACCATCCTTGGCGTAATTTCTGACTCCACTACTGTTTGAACCCGTGACCTCTAATAGGTCACACAGAGATAACTTTACCGTTGCTTATTATTTTTCAGTTAGTTTTTTTTTTGGATTTTGTATTTATTAGCAGTTTCATGATAAAATATATATCTAGTGGCAAGCTGAAGAAAACACTACTCATCCACATAACTAAATTTATGTTGACCCTTCGCTAACCATGCTACTTGTATTGAGAGAATTTAGGTAATATATCGAATTAATTATGTGCTGACATATCGTGACATGTGGATTAGTAAAGGAATGACTGTTTGGCGAAAAATAGTTGAAGAGGCACGAGCTTTAACAGGCACGGACAAAGATCCAAGAAAATCAAAAGGAATGGATGCTCGAACTTCTTGATAAATTGAAAAAGCATCAGAAGAATGAACCTAAATAGCAAAAGAGTATAGATATATATTATTGGTAATTAATAGGCATTAATTACGGAAAATGTTATAGAATCTGTATTGAAACGGTTATGATTTCTAATTATAACGTTACATTAAATGTCATTAATTGTCCATAATGACGCCATTATGAAAGGAGAGAAACGTACTACTTAGAAATAGCTATAAAAGGTGAAGAATGAGCATTTGTAAGGACACGAAATACTATTGGAATATTTAGAATTACTTTGCTTTTATTATGCTACTATTCACTTCAATTATTTCTATTTCTATTTGATTATCAGTAACCCGAGTTCTTCTTCAACACAAGCTTCGACTAAAATTTCTAGTTTTTTGTTAAACAAATTGGTTCCATTGCCGGAAATCTGATAATCTATTACTTTCTAAATTAACCTTTTTGTCAAATCAATCATGTCAAGCGTCAATGAAAATAATCAAAGAGACTGTCAACTCCAAAAGAATTTGCAAGGTGATGCAACCCCCGTCCCTTCCCCCCAAAATTCTCCTCGACAATCTCGAGAAGGAACTCCTGATAGATCTCAATCAAATATGAATGATCAGCTTCAAAATTATGAGGCTATCAACGAAGCTTTGCAAAAGTTAATCGCTCAACAGGTCAGCAAAGCTCTTGAGGCTTTCGCTAACTAGTTACCAGTTGAACCACAAATATTAACTCCAAAGAACAACACCTTAGAAAATCCTCGCTCAGGACTCGTTAATTCGGGCAGTGGAGGAACTCCTAGCGAATCTCGTGATGGAGGGTCAGGTAACCCAAATAATTTTAATTTACAAAATTTAGTACTAACTTTGCAGAAATAGCTCAAGGAACAAAGCGATCGCATAGAGAAAATACCTGGAGTACTGCCTGTAATCAAGGAGATAGATATGGACAAATACTCACAACCTTGGAAGCCAAGTACTGCTCCTTTACCAATTCTGAAGAAATATAAGATGCCCAATATTTCAAAATACAATGGTACAACTGATCCATGGGAACATGTAACTGCATTCAGAACCGGTGTAAAAGGCAACGACTTGACCAAGCAGGAAACTAAATTAGTTTTGGTCAAAAAATTCAGAGAAATACACACTAAGGGAACATTAACATGGTACTCTCTTTTACCCAAAAATTCTATAGATTCTTTTGCTGAACTTGTAGATTCATTCATCAAAGCACACTCGGGAGCTCAAAAATTTGAGAAAAGAATGGAGGACATTTTTTTAAAAAGCAAGGAGATATGGAGTTGCTCAGGGTATTCGTACACAGGTTCCAACGTAAAAGAATGATATTTCCACATGTACCAGATAACTGGGCAGCTATAGAATTTGCCAGCAATATAAATGAAAAAGTTCAGAAGCCACAAGGAGACTCAAGGAAAGCCTACGAGAATTTCCAGCTACAACTTGGAATGATATTTATAACAGATACAGCATGAAGCTTCGGATAGAAGAGGATACAATCATTCAATCTCAAAGGGATGAAAAGGTAAGTTCAAGGCGAGCTGAAACTGAAAAAAGGTTTGATAAAAATAGGTACAAACCTTACACGGGACCAGTAGGAAGAGACTCACGATCAAAATAGGATAACCCCAGATACGGTCATAGATCAAGAGATAGGGAGTCGGGTTCATCATCAAGGTTCGGGAAAGAGCGAAACACACGAGAGCCACGTGGTGATGACAGAAGCTCTAAGGCGACGATCGGAGATTACACTTTTAATGTAAGCATGTCCGAATTGGTGGCTGTTTTAAGGAGCATGGGCGACAAGGTACGCTGGCTAAAAGAAATGAGATCAAATCCAAACAAGCAAAATCCTGATTTTTTATGCGAGTTTTACTATGATCACGGTTACAAAATGGCAAATTGTAGATTGCTGCAAGGTGAAGTAGAATATTTATTGAAACAAGGGTATTTAACTGAATTATTTAGTGAAAAAGGAAAGCATGCATATATGAATAATAGATAGGAGCCTCCAAAACCCCCTTAATCAAGAAAGATGGTTAATGTCATAAGTGGGAGAGAAGAGATCAATGGCATAACAATAGAAAGGAAGGTGTCAAAAATAATGGTTACACATGGGACGCGAGTTCGACAAGTTATGGAAGAAGATAATATTACATTTGACGATACAGACGCGGATGGCGTGCTACCCCCACACAATGATGCACTGGTAATTTCTTTACTTGTACATGATACTAATGTGAAATGAGTTTTGATTGATCCAGGTAGTTCCGTGAATATCATTCTATTAATAGTGCTAAATGAGATACAAGTTGATGATAAGTTGATACCCAAGGCTCAAACATTATCTGGTTTTGACAACTCGAGCATCGTAACAAAAGGCGAGATGACACTTACCACATTTTTTGAAGGAGTAGTCAAAGACACCAAATTCCAAGTGGTAGAAATGGATATGACTTACAATATGATTCTCGGTAGACCATGGATTCACGAAATGAATGTTGTTCTATCTAACCTACATTAAGTTATTAAATTCCCTTCACAATGGGGATTACGATAAATCTGTGGTGACTAACAAGCATCTAGGAGCATTAATTCCACAGCAGATTCAAGCAAAAAAAATGAAGAAAAATAGCAATCACAAAATTTAGTTGAGAATGCTGCAACACAAGCCTCAACTGAGCACGGGCGAACAAATGTAGACTCGAGGCCCGGTACCATCCAAGATCCAAAGAAAAATGAAAACATCAAAATGACAATTGAGGAATTGGAAGCTATTGTACTATTTGCATCCTGTCCTGAAAGGAAAGTCTACCTTGGGGCTAACCTCAGCCAAGAAATGAAAGGTAAGTTGACTGAATTTTTGAAAACTAACGTGAATTGTTTTGCCTGGTCCCATTTTGATATAATAGGAATACCTTCGGAAGTGATGAACCACAAGTTAAATGAAGATTCATCATATCCACTTGTCAAACAAAAGAAAAGAAAGCAAGGATCTTTCAAAATCAGGTGATTCAAGATGAGGTACAAAAACTTCTAAAAATTGGGTCCATCTGCAAGGTAAAGTATCCAAACTGATTAGCTAATACTATAGTGGTACCTAAGAAGAATGGCAAGTGGTGAGTTTGTGTAGATTATACTGACCTAAATAAAGTTTGTCCTAAGGATTCTTTTCCATTACCGCATATAAATCAACTAATTGATGCTATTGCAGGACATGAATCGTTATGTTTTTTAGATGCATATTTAGGGTATAACTAGATAAAAATGGATCCTATATATGAGGAAAAAACTTCATTTATAACAGACATGGGGACTTACTATTACAAAGTAATGTTATTCGGTCTCAAGAATGCTGGGGCCACATATCAAAGGTTGGTGATCAAAATGTTTCAAGAATATCTAGGGAAAACCATGGAGGTCTATATAGATGATATGCTGGTCAAGTCACAACAAGCAGGGGATCACATTCAACACTTGTCTGATACATTTCAGATTCTTCGTAAATATAACATGAAATTAAATCCTGAAAAGTGTGCATTTGGAGTTTCGTCAGGTAAGTTATTAGGATTCCTTTTTTCTAACAGTGGCATTGAAGTAAATCCCACACAGATTAAAGCTATTGAGGAAATCCCTGATACACTGACAAGTAAAAAAGAAGTACAGAGACTGACCGGAAGAATAGCAGCTTTATGAATAATTATTTCCAAATAATCAGAAAAATGCACCAGGTTCTTTTCAGCCCTAAAAAAGTAGGATCAGTTCGAATGGTCTGATGATTGTCAACAAGCGCTAAAAAATCTGAAAGTATACTTGTCAAATCCACTGCTGCTTGCAAAATCAAAAGATGGGGAGAAACTACTCATCTATCTCGCTGTTTTAGAAGTAACGGTGGGTGCTATGTTAGTTCGTGAAGACCAAGGTAAATAATCTCCAATTTATTATGTTAGTAAGTCATTATTAGATGTTGAGACTCGGTATCCTCATCTAGAAAAACTTGCACTTGCATTAATTATGGCATCTAGGAAATTAAGACCTTATTTTCAATATCATCGTATCTCTGTAGTAACTGCTTACCCCTACATAATATATTACATAAACAAGAGTTATCAGGTAGATTAGCCAAGTGGGCCATATAACTAAATGAATATGATATTACGTATCAACCTAGAACTGCAATAAAGTCGCAGGTGCTAGCAGATTTTATTGTAGATTTTAGCTAAGGAATGCAACTAGAAGCAGAAAAAGAACTATAGGTATTCAATGGGTCTAATGCAAGAACTTGGACCTTGTTTATTGATGGTTCATCGAATGTAAAAGGGGCAGGTCTAGGTATTATTTTGGTACCACCTACGGGAGAAACCATACGACAAGCCATAAAATGTCACCCTATTACTAACAATGAGGCAGTGTATGAAGCTGTTATTGCAGGTTTGGAACTGGCACAAGAGCTTGGCATAGAACAGGTTGTAATCAAAAGCGATTCACAGCTCGTGGTTAATCAAATGATGGGGGCTTATAAAGCCATAGAGGCAAGAATGCATTTATACCTGGAAAAGGCACGTGATCTGGTTAGGAAATTCCAAACCTGGAAAGCCGTGCAGAAACCAAGAGAGAAAAATGCCAAGGCAGACACCCTAGCTAATCTTGCATATGTTGCAGAAGTAACAAATGACGAATATGCTTCTATAATTTATTTATTTCATTGAGTACTTGATCACGACAAAACTAGGTAAATTTTAATAATTTAACTTGGGATTGGAGGAGCAAGATTATCACTTTTTTGCAGTATGGAATTTCACCCGAAGACAAGAAAAAGGCTCAAGCACTTCGCAAAAAAGCTGCTCGATACTGTTTAAAGCAAGTCAATCTTTATTGTAAAATGTTTGTTGGTCCTATAGCAAGATGCCTCGGGCCTTCTCAAACAGAGTATATGATAAGAGAAATACACGAGGGACATTGTGAAAATCACGCGGGAGGAATATATTTAGTAAAAACCATGATTAGAGCCGGTTATTATTGGCCAAAAATCAAAGAAGACGCGAAAAATTTTATGGCTAAATGTGACAAGTGCCAAAGATACGGTAACAACATGCATAGACCTGCAAAATTATTACATACAGTCATTGCACCGTGACCTTTTATAAAATGCGGGATAGATATTATGGGTCCACTACTGCAAGCCAATGGCAAGGTAAGACTTTTGCTAGTACTCACTGATTACTTTACTAAATGGGTAGAAGCAAGAGCTTTCAAATAGGTACGAGAAAAAGAGGTTAGAGATTTCATTTGGCGAAACACCATATGCCGATTCGGGGTACCAAAGGAAATCGTATGTGATAATGGCCCGCAATTGATAGGCATGCAAATCATAGAATTTTTTCAAAGTTGGAAAATTAAAAGAATTACTTCAACGCCTTACTATTCGGTGGGTGATGGGCAAAATGAATCAACAAAAAATTCATTATCAATAACTTAAAGAAAAGGTTGGAGGAATCTTAAGGCAAATGGCTAGAGGTGTTACTTGGTGTCTTGTGGGCTTATAGAACAATCGCAAAAACAAGTAAGGGAAAACACCATTCTCACTTGTATAAAGAGCAGACATTTTAATTTTAGTCAAGATAGGGGAACCAAGCACGAGATATACACAAGCTACCAAGGAATCAAATGAAGAAGAGATGCAAGTAAACCTGGATTTGCTTGAAGAAAGGAGGGAAGTTGCCTTAATAAGGATGGTAGCATAAAAATAAGTTATGGAACGATACTATAACCGAAAAACTCGTCTTAGATACTTCAAGAATGGGGACTTCGTACTTAAGAAAGTTTTCCAATCCACGAGGGCAGCTAATGCAGGAAAGTTAAGTCCAACCTGGGAAGGACCTTATAAGATTCATGGAATCACAGGAAAAGGAGCATACGAGCTTGAAACATTGGATGGCAAGATTCTACCTTCAAATTGGAATGCTATTATTTTGAAGAAATACTATTTCTAAGGAAAAGAAATACCCATGGGCAGGTATCCCCATTAACCATTTTTATTTTGAATTATTTAAATTTTACTAACAATTTTAGGAGATAGGCAAAAAGCTAGCCTGCACTAAATGATGAATTATGACCTGCAAGACTCGCAGAAAGAACATAATTCCCGGTCTAGGGTTACAACTATTCTGATAAAAATTTAAAAGGGTTAAGCAGTCTTCATCTAAAATCGTACCTCCGAGTCCCGTTTGTTTTTCCTTTTCGGGAAAAGGACCGCATGGAAGGAACAATAAAGTGCTCGAGATTTTATACTTCAAAGCTCAAATACTTGGGGACTATATAATATACATATGATATATGTATAAAGAAGACAAAGAGGACTGAAAACAATTAAAGTTAAAGTCAAGCCCAAAAGTCTACTCATCAAATGAATCAAGTTCAGAGCAAAGTCACGAGCTAATAACACAAGCCAATCAAAAAACCTTCATATAGATTTCAAGTCTTATGATATCTAGGTTAAAGGCAGTATTTAGCCATGGGTTATAAAAAAACCCTTGGATTTTTTTTTCTTTGTTGCAAATTTGTTGTAAGGAAAACAGTTACGGAAAAGTAATAGAAGATATTTAAATACATGTAAGATGTTATTTAAACTTGACAAAGTTCAAATGAAAACTTTATCAAAGTTATTTCAAGAAAACATGTGTGTTTCTATTTCTTTTTTTTTATATTTACACCATTATGAAGTTGACGGCCCTCTTTTATAAATTCATGTTTGATTCAAAGATCCATGAATTTAACAAAGCATTTAAAAAAAAAGAAAAATACAAAAAGGGCAAGGCAAAAACCCACGAATTAACAAACAAGACCTTGAATATGACAAGTGAGGCTTGCTTAGTTGGTAAGTACCTCCACCTACAACCGTTAGGTCCTGGGTTCAAGTCACGCTGGAGGGTAAGTGTGGAAACACAATAGATCCTCCTAATTTGGAAAGAAAGAAAAAAAAAGACCTTGAATATAAAGACAAAAAAGAGCAAAATAGAAGCTCAAGACAATTAAGTTAAACAAAACCTTTATAATATTAAGTTTAGACTAAGTATGAACTTATCCATAAACTAACTGTCATTGTTTTTACAAAATACCCCGAAAAGGTCTGGGGACCTGTCATTTACAAAAACTAAACCCCCAAATGAGACCGGGGTAAAACCACATTCCACAAAAAAAAGATTTACACTTCATAAACTTTCACTAAGGGGAAGAAGAAGTATCTAAAGCGGCATCATTAGCAACAGAAGGCCCGAGTTGACTTGAAGGAGCTGGGGCATTCACCGTACCTATATCACTTTAACATGCTCGGGAGTATCATCCATGTGAGAATGAAAACTTTGGCCTTGATGAGTTTTTTCAATGGTCTCCTTTATCTTGGATAACTCAGCATCCAAGTTAAAACCCTGTTGGCTAGCCTCCACAAAGGTATAACGGCGAGTGTTTAAAATAGCCCAACTCACTTCAATAGCAGTCTTGTCCTCAAGAATCTCATAATCTCTCTCCCATTGATCAATCTCGTTTTAAGCTCTTCTTTCTCAACCAAAGCAGCATCATATGAAGATTGTAGAGGGCAAGTGAACTTTTTAAAAATCTGACCTTATCAGAAGACTCACGAAGATCTTTTTGGGTCCGGGTAAGTGTTTGAACAAGTTCACCAGCGTAAACCTCCTTCTCGTTTAGCAATGCCTTCAATCCTCTAATCTCTTCACTGGCTTTGGAGAGTTGCTCAGAAAATAATGTCATGAGGAGATTTTTATCCTTGTCGGCTTGATTCGAAGAAGCCTTCTCAACTGCTAACTCTAAAGTCAAAACCTTCAACTGTTGATCTAAGGTGCACTTGCTTTCTTCTAACACTTCTATATCAAGTTGAAGGCTTTCATATTGTTCTTTCCAATTGTCTACTTCAATCTGATAATCATGCATTAACTACTCCGTATGAGAAGCCTTCTTCATCATCTCTGTGCCAATAAGATTAATCTAGAAAAGAAGAAAGAGGTAAGAACCATAATAAAAGAAGAATGAAGTAAAGTGTAAAAAGAATAAAATACCTTAATGATGATTGCACTATATTATTCATCCAAGTCAAAGAGCTATGACTCTCGATCTTGGATTTTTCAACTGGACCGATCAGAGGTTTCAACAATACGTCAGCCCGACCTGACTTTTTCAAAAGATTACCATTGGCAGGGACCTCAATGGTAATCTGCTTCATTGTTCCACTTCCACTCGAGGAACCAACCTCATAGTACGGGGAACTGTGGAGGAAGTCATAATAGCTTGGTGTGGAGCATCAATAGTAGCAGTCACAACCGGCAAAGAACGCGCCACATAGACAGGCACGGTAAAAGAGGCAAGGGATACTTCATTAGAAACTAAATCCAAATTTTCACTATCAAACCCACGAGTAAAAAGCTAGTCATAAAAAAAAGAGTCACGAGCTGCCGCAGGAGTATCAACATCAGTGCTCACCAAGGTGGCTTCAACAAGCTCGGTTACAGGAACTGAATGGGGTGGATTCGCTTCATCATCTAAAAAGAAACGTCTTCTGGCCCGCGACCTTTTAACCAAGGAACCACCATCCTGTTCCTCCTCCTCTTCAGAATCCTGGGTTGTATCAGCCTTCCTTTTCGATGAAGAACTCAAGATTATCTCTTCATGAGCTCTTTTCACATAAACTCTAGAAGCCGCGACCGCTCCAACACTTACACCATAAATGGAAAATCCTGATAAAAAGAAGGATCAAATAAATTCTAAGGGAAAGATGAGTAAAAATATGAAAAGTAGAGGAGTAAAGCATTTACCATGAGTTTTAACCTTCCAACCAAACCTATGCGAAAGGTTTTTCCAGGATCTACCTTCCATTGGAGCAACTTTCAATAACTTTTCTACACAATCACGAAAATTGGGAATCTCATCAATAGTTCTCATGGTTGCTGAAAAGAAAGAAAAGGTTAAACATTAGCGGAAAAATATGAAGAAAAAAAAAGAAAGTTGTAAAAGAAAAACTTACGTGCAAAGTTTCACTTTTCAGGAAATGAAACATTTTCTTTGCCCACTAAACCAACAATGGGTGCAGCAACAAACTTGGCATACCAGCCACGGTCCTTATCATCCTCTGGGCTAACTAACACTCTCTTACTTCTCGCCACTAAAATAAAGATCCCATGACGAAAAAGCTTGGGGGATTAGAGATGGATCAAATGAAAAAAAGTGAAAGGCAAGTTAGCCAACTTTGTTAAGTGCCTTAAACAAGCAACAATCCTCCACACAATGAGGCCAATTTCTCCTAGACAAACGTCGAAAAAATGATAAAACTCAATGATAACGGGATCAATGGGGGGTTTGAAATTCAGCGTAAAGGGATATGTATACACAAAAGAAAATCTGGTCATGTAAGATGTAATTCTTTTGTTTGCATTAGGAATAATAAAAGGGAAGTCAGGTCTCCAGTGGCAATCCCTACGAATAATAGAAATTAAGCCTTCGGAAATTTGAGAAGGATAGATGTCAGCACGATCTAAAGAAGACAGAAGAAACTTGGTTTCTGATCGATTCTCTATCAGTGTAAAAAGATAGTTCAGAAGGAACAATCTCATCTACTAAAGGCTTACGAATTGGTTCATTAGAATCTTTATTTCTGGATGAAGGCATGTGTGAGAGAGAAGCCCTAGTTCTAGAAGGAGGGGTAGAACTCACTGGAGGTATAGAAACACCCCTTACAGATGAAGATCCTAAACTACGCAATCTTCCTCCTCTTCTACTTCTAAAAGGAGCGAGAGGAAGTTCATTGACAATGGTAACTCTTCGAGGGTTAGGGTTTGAAGAAGACATGGTTGTACGAGGAAGAAGAAAACAAGAGTGAATATTCTACGATAAGGTAATTTTTATGAAAAAGACAAAGACAAAAGCTATATTCATACTTAGAAGCAACCGTCAAACTAATCGGAAGATGCCATGTGTCACGAGCATTAAATGGAAGTGATATTTGAAGCGTCAGTTCCAGAAAGGGTATAATGGCGGCAAAATTTCCACTTTAATGAAGATCCACTTCCCAAATATTCTATCGATGAATAAATGGCAAGTGGGGTATACTATCTGTGTTGGAAAAATTTAAGTAATATATAGAATCAATTATGTGCTGACATGTCGTGGCACATGGATCAGTAAAGAAATGACAGCTTTGTGAAGAATAGTTGAAGAGGCACGAGCTTTAACAGGCAGGGGCACAGATCCAAGAAAATCATAAGGAATGGATGCTCGAACTTCTTGATAAATTGAAAAAGCATCAGAAGAATGAACCTAAATAGCAAAAGAGTATAGATACGTATTATTGGTAATTAATAGGCATTAATTACGAAACGTTATAGAATCTGTATTGAAACGGTTATGATTGCCAGTTATAACGTTACATTAAATGTCATTAATTGTCCATAATAACTCCATTATGAAAGGAAAGAAACGTACTACTTAGAAATAACTATAAAAGGCGAGGAATGAGCATTTGTAAGGTCACGAAATACTATTAGAATATTCAGAATTACTTTGCTTTTATACTGCTATTATTCACTTCAATTATGTCTATTTCTGTTTGATTATCAGTAACCCGAATTCTTCTTCAAAACAAGCTTTGACTAAAATTCCTATTTTTTGATTAAACACTACCAAGTATATATAAAATGAATAATACAAATCATCACAACTATATTGCTATGGTGTAAATGAATTGATAAAGCAAATAAATTTCAATTCATAAATAGGTTGCTTTGTTTTTAATGATCAATCGGTGATCCACGGATTGTGTCAATTGACATTCGATCGAGCTTCTTCCGTGTAACATTATTTAATTATAATATTATGATTGATAGAGATCTTTAGGAATCGAATTGATCAGGTTAGGAAAAAACAAACTTTAGGTCTACATCACTGCACTCCATTACCTATAATAGCGATTAATTGTTCTTCTCGCCATGACTCTCTTGTATTCTGTGAATGTTTTCTACGCCTTTTTTAAAATGTTTTATTTTTTACTTTTGGTTCTCTATTGAAATAATATATGCGTTCAATTTAAATCAAATACATATATGCAACCCTTGTCATTCTAAGCAAGTAGAATACAAAACAGCTAGCACTCAGATTTTTTTGGATAAAGTATTCTCATAATAAAACAGGGGGCTACCCGGCATTTTTTAAAAAGAAAAGGAAAAAGTGTATTTTGTCCAACTTTAGAGGATTATTTTTTTGTAAATACTTTTCGGTAATAAAAGTTTGTAATTGCCAAAAATATCTATTCTTATAACCTTTAACAGCGATAGAAGAAAAGAGACAACACACAACAGCAAGAAAGTTTCTGAAATTATTTCCTTAAATAAGTTTTGCAAATATAAAACGTGAATGAAAAAAATGAAATTTCCAGAATGTTTTCTGAAAATAAAATTGTCTTTCTCAAATAAGACATTAATCCAAATTTATGTAAATACATAAGAGGGCACCCAAGATTAATTTCTGACATTGTGTGGGTTCAACATTTAAGACTGAAGTCATTCTGTAGGCATAAACCCATACTTTAAAAATTTATGTTCTGCATCGAAAGTATTGGGTTCAAATAAAGCTGATGTCGTTGCTGTTTATACGCCCCTGTCAACTAGGGGTGTGCATTCGAATTAGTTTATTATGCTCTCTTATGTTCAATCATTTTCACTTTTGGCAGTCAGTAATCACCTTTTAGTATTTTCTTATGCCCCCTTCCATGTGTTTTTCCTTTCTTCCAACATCATTATACCAGGGATAAATCTTTGGTTCGTATTGTGGGAAGCATACTCTTCGAAATTGTGAGCTGGCATCTAAGCTAGTATTTGGATATAGATTTAATTGAAATTTAAAAAAATAATTTTTGAAAGTTGAAATTATGTTTAGACATATATTTTATTTGAAAAAAATTTAAAGTTTTGTGAGTGGGAGAACAAGTTTCAACCAAAATCTACCTTAAACTAGATTTTGGGAACTTGAAAAATAATTTAAGAAATTTTTCAAAAATAGATCATTAATCTGTGAACAAACGATGTTTTCAAAAAATATTTAAAAAAACGTTGCCAAAATGTATGGTTAAACGGGGCCTAAGAATTATTTGTATTTGCCAAACAAGAACAATGACCTTTATCAATAATAAGGAGCATCGCATATACTCTGATTAGGGGTGTTCATAGTTCGGTTTGGATCGGTTTTTCCCTAAAACGAAACCAAACTAAGTAAGTCGGTTTATCAAATATTAGAACCAAACCAAACTAATTAACTTGATTTTTTCTCGATTCGGTTTTTGTCAGTTTTTTTATTTTTTCGGTTATTTGTCGGTTTTTTCTTAAATATAAGATATCCACTACCAAACATATATTCCGGCGACCACATTTTCAACGTAACATTATAAAATCAATTGCCCTTTGGAAAATCTATTATTTTCTAAAATATATTGATGATAATTGAATCAAATAGTTATGAATAATTTGAGAACTCAATTAAAAACATATTTTTTTTTAACATGAAATGGATTCTTACACTTATCAAAATAAAACCACCAATCAAACTAGAATATAAATGTCACGACCCGAATTTTTCTACCATCGGGAGTCGTGATGGCGCCTACTGTCGGAGCTAGGCAAGCCGAACATTTAGAAATACATCACCGATTTTATTTAAATAATATAGTAACGGAAACATTAAAGTAAAGCGGAAGACTTCAAAAAAAATATTTAAAGAACTGAAAACTGAAATATGAAACTCCAAATTACACTTCTACCCAGTATCTGGTGTCACTACTCACAGACTACTATAGAATACTGAAACAAGGGTCTGAAGATATACATATAACCGTTTGTCCTGAACACATGGGACAACAGAATAAAGTAAGGATAGAGAAGACGCCGGGCCTGCGGACGCATGCAAGCTACCTCGGTGCCTCGCGGATCTGAATGCTAACACCTGCACTACTACTGCTACTGCGGTCTGAATCCTGTATCTGCGCAAAAGAGCGCAGAGTGTAGAATCAGCACAACTGACCCCATGTGCTGGTAAGTGTCTGGCCTAACCTCGGCGAAGTAGTGACGAGGCTAGACAGGACCTATCACAATTAACCTGTACAGATATACGTGCAATAACAGGAAATACACGAATTTAAACAACTAAGAGGGAGGGGAGCATGCTGTGGGGTACGACGTTTAAATATAGAAATCATCCGGTAAGAAATGAAACCGTACAATAACAAATGATAAGGAAAACACAGGAAAGCCCTACATACAAAAATAATATACTTGATCCATACTCCGTTGCGGCGCGCAACCCGATCCTCTGATTTCATATTGGTTAGTGCTGCGGCGTGCAACCCGACCCTTCCGAATTTATATTTGTTAGTGCTGCGGCGTGCAACCCGACCCTTCCGAATTTATATTTGTTAGTGCTGCGGCGTGCAACCCGACCCTTCCGATATTTATATTTGTCAGTGCTGCGGCGTACAATCAGACCTTTCCGATATTTGTTCCTCACTTAACAGCCTCAACAAAGGAGGCAAGGAAGTAATGAATAGTGGAAGAAATCCACGCAAGGGAATTAAACCCTCCCATTAGATCCCTTCAAGGGAGCAATATCAACAACTATACTCAACAAAATATTACGGCAAGGAAATACCCAATAACTACACGTTCCGGCAAGGGAGGATACACTAAGTACTTTAATCCCGGCAAGGGAATAATCACAACACTTCCTCTCTTAGTCACTTATTTCTCAAGTATCAATTTCTAGTCCGAGCCAATGCTCCAAATGACAAACCAATCATAAACCTTCCTCAGCTATTCGCGTTATATTAAGCTTATCAATTAATCAAGAAGGTGCATCACGAAATCCGAATCAATCACAATTAAGACTCACGGTCATGCTAGACTC
>MU682536.1:338-22858 GCA_026770625.1 Nicotiana glauca
CCCCTGCACACTAATGATTGGATTTCGGGACGGTATCCCGGGAGATTCTTGATATTGATATGAGATTTGGACTACGGGACGGTATCCCGGGAGTTCCATTGGACAGTTGAGAAAAGGGCTACAGGACGATATCCTGGAAGACCTCGTCGGTATTTTTGTGAATTTTGCTGTATTTACTCTGTGTTTCTGTTTTGTCTTGCAATACTATATTTCATTGATCTGTCTTATCACACCGCTGTGTTCATTAGTTTTCATTAGACTTTGATACTGTTAATATCTTGTTATTTTATTGTTTTTGTCTCAGTAGGGCCCTGATACTTCCTCGTCACTACCCAACCAAGGTTAGGCTTGGCACTTACTGAGTACCGTTGTGGTGTACTCACGCCTCTTCTGCGCATGTTTTTCATGTACAGATCCAGGTGCTTCTGAGCAGGCGTACCATCAGTAGCTGTCAGGGAGCGTATTGGGGACTTGAGGTATACATCTGCTACGTCTGCAGATTCGCAAAGTCTCTTTCTCATTTTATCCATAGTTATTAGATGTTATTTCGATCCTTCTTTGTATTAGACTATTCTGGTGATTAGAGCAGTGTAAGATTTCTTATAGCCTGTGTAGCCCGTGGGTTTCCGGGTCTTGGAGGCTACTTCAGTATTTGGTATTAAAGTGTATGTGTCAGGTGGCAACTGTATACATTACTCATGTTATTTAGTTTTAATTATAAATTTCGCAATTGTTATTACTTCCGCAATGTGTTAGGCTTACCTGGTCGTGAAGACTAGGTGCCGTCATGACGTGTTCACAATTGGTGAACTAGGGTCGTGACATAAGCAACATCCCCGGAGGTGAGAAGAGAAGGGTTTCGGCACAGTTTATATATACAGTTCAGATAATATCAAAATGGTAAAACATTTAGCACATTTAGCAGGAAAACATGTAGGAAAATCAGATAAAGCCAAAAATAACAGTTATTCCAAGCTCGAATTCTTAAACCCTGAACCGAAGTTCTGGGTCGTGTCCCCAGCAGAGTCGCCAGAGCTGTCACACCTCCTTTTTACGCGCAAACCCCGAGGGATAGTGTGTGAGGGAGTTTTTTCATTTTAAGTGACATTATTCGAAATGGGATTATTTATTTATTTCAGAGTCGCCACTTGGAAAATGTTTGGCTTTTGGTGTCCCAAGTCACCGGTGTATCTTGAATCCCAAATCGAGGAAAATATTCGACTTTCCAAATGAAGTCTGCGAATCAGAAATTTTGAATAAGCAATTTTGTTGACCCGAGGGAAGGTGTTAGGCACCCCTAGATCCCGTGGTTCTAGCACGGTCGCTTAAACTATTATAATTGGCCTAAATATCTGATTTTATTACATGTTTTAGCTTATGTGCTTCTTAACTTTAAAATACTTTTATTATTATTTTTAAAGAGAATTGCAACGTCGTGAAAACGCGTCTCGAACCACGTCACATAAATGCACCCGCAGTTTTTGACACATTCCGTCTTCGTTGAGATTTGAATTTGGGTCACATAAATGTGCACCCGAGTTTAGGAAATTAATATTATTTAATAACGCGCCTAAAGCAACTAACGCATTTTTAACTTTGCGAGGGCCATGAAAATTTGCTAATTGGCACGCCTCGAATTCTAAGGGGTTAAAATTAATTAAATGAGATATTTTCCCAAAATGAGCCTCCTGGCAGCCTACTCATGCTTCAAACCAAGTAGTCCACTCTATGCTAAATGGTTCATTATGTAGTAGATCAATTTAACCAAATCCCACAAATTTCATTGAAACTGAATTCACGGTCCACTATGTACTTGAAACTAAATTCACGTACCAACCCACTTATAGGATTCCGTAGCATTAAATCATATCTAAATAAAGTGAAAGCTAACTAACAAAACAAAATGAAGATAGCAGTATGGAAAAGAAACTAACAAAATAATATGCTTTTCAATTTACAAGAAACAAACAAAACTACACATGAAAATGTACTGGCAAAGCAAGAGCGAATGAACACAACATATCTCATTCTTTGCTTCCATCACCAAGATTATCCGAAATATCATAAATACAAAGAAATATTAGAACTAATTATGAGACTTCAAAGGTGATTAAATAAAGCACAAACATCACACTTTACTTAAATGTCCATCTGAAACTAAACTAAATAGAAAGTTATGTAGAATCAATAAAAATCAACTCAAAATAATTAAACAAAATCCAATAAAGCAATATAGGCTGATAATGAAAAAGTTAGAGACAAAGTAAGAAGAGAACCTCGAAACTGAGCCAAATCCAAAGACTTTGATTGAACAATAAAATATCCGCGTAAAGTTGTACGACAATTGTATTATTTGAATCAGAGTGACATCCAAAACTTGAAAGACACAAAGGACTTTCGCCGGAGCTCGACCGGAAAACTCGACTGACCTTGACGACTCAATCGCTTAAGAGCAGAAAACAGAGCTGATTTGGGGTGGTTTGAGGTGGTGTTTTGGTGTTGATTTTCACACCGATTTGGTGTAATTTTATGGAGTTTGGAGTTTATTTAAGCAGCTGTTTCGGATCAGTTTTTTGGCTAATGAAGAAGAAGTATCGAGAGGTTTTTTTTTACTGCCTGTGTATATCCTATGTATACGAAATGTATATTCAGTGTATACCCCGTCTCTACCAGGTCCTATTTTTTCTGTCCACTCTCTCAAAAATCCCCAGATCACTCACTATCTGTCTCCTCTTTTTATTTTGTGTGTATATTTTTCTTCTTCCTCCCTCATCCTTTGTGATTGTGTTGTCATTATAACTTGTGTGAGGAAATAGTGCTGAGTGAGAGAAGTAGGGGTGGAGGAACTGGGAACGTGAGGAGTGGAGGGTTATGGGGAAAAGGGATAAAGTGAGGGGGGACAAAGGGGAGTGGGGACAAAAGAGAATGGGGTGGGGACAAGGGAAAGTGGGAAAAACGGGTGAATGAGATATTAGTGAGATAAAAATTCAAATATGGTCAAAAATTAGGTGTTAATAGATAGTAGAGTGGAATGTGTAAATGCTTTGCATGGTGTGGGCTCGTATTCTTATGAGCCTAGGAAGTTTTCCTTGGATCTTGAAAATCGAAAAACTCCACCAACTAAGCCATCTATTGAGGAGCTACCGGTGTTGGAGCTGAAACCACTTCCTCCATACCTCAGGTACGAGTTCTTGGGCTCAAATTCTACTTTACCAGTTATTATTTCTTCTTGACTCACTAACTTACAGGTAGCGCTACTTTGGCGGTTCTCAAAAGGTGGAAGAAAGCAATTGGGTGGACATTGGCCGATATTTGGGGAATAAGCCCCACATTCTGCATGCATAAAATCATTTTGGAGGAAGATGCAAGGCCTTCCTTAGAATACTAAAGGAGGCTCAATGAGTCAATGCAAGAGCTGGTGAAGAAAGAAGAAATCAAATGGCTAGATGTGGGTGTGGTGTACCCAATCTCCGATAGCTCATGGACTTCTCCGGTAAAATGTGTGTCGAAGAAAGGTGGGATGACTGTGGTGACAAATGACAACAATGAACTTATTCCCACTCGAACCATTACCGGGTGAAGAGTTTGCATGGACTATCAGAAGCTAAATAAGGTGACCCGTAAGGATCATTTCCCATTGCCGTTCCTCGACCAAATGCTTGATTGCCTTGCGGGGTGTTCTTCTTATTTATTTTGGATGGCTACTCAGGGTATAATCAAATCTTAATCGCTTCGGAAGACCAAGAGAAGACCACATTCACTTGTCCATATGGGACATTTGCTTTTTCTCGGATGTCGTTCGGATTGTGCAATGCTCCGGTGACCTTCCAACGATGCATGATGGCTATTTTCACCGACATGGTGGAAGACATTTTGGAGGTATTTATGGATGATTTTAGCATGGTTGGTGATTCCTTTGAAGAGTGCTTGGGTAATTTGGATAGAATTTTGGCCCGGTGTGAAGACACCAACCTAGTGCTAAATTGGGGAAAATGCCATTTCATGGTTGAAGAGGGTATAGTGTTGGGTCCCAAAATTTCTAAGCATGGGATTGAAGTAGAAAAATCTAAGATTGAGGTGATTTCAAGGCTCCCTCCCCCCAATTCTGTCAAAGGGGTGAGGAGTTTTCTTGGACATGCGGGGTTCTACCGGCGGTTTATCAAGGATTTTTCGAAGGTTGTGAATCCCCTTTGTAAGTTGCTAGAGGAAGTACTAAGTTTGTGTTTGATGAGAAATGCATGGAGGCCTTCAAACTTCTCAAGCATAAATTGACCACTACCCCGATCATTACCGCACCATATTGGAGCTTACCCTTAGAGCTCATGTGCGACGTAAGTGATATTGCGGTTGGGGCTGTTTTGGGGCAAAAAGGTTAACAAAATATTTCACCCGGTGTAGTACGCAAGCAAGACCATGAACAAGGCTAAAAGGAACTACACAGTCGCCGAGAAAGAATTGTTGGCCATAGTTTTTGCAATGAAAAAGTTTCAGTCATTGTGCATGCCGATCATGCCGCCCTTAGGTATTTGATGACAAAGAAAGACTCAAAGGCAAGGTTGATGAGATGGGTGCTACTACTCCAAGAATTTGATCTAGAAATTGTGGACCGGAAAGGTAGTGAGAATCAAGTGGCGGACCATTTATCCCATTTGGAGAGGAGGGGAGGCCTTGTAATGGCCTAGAAATCAATGATTCATTTCCCCACGAACAACTCCTTGCGGTGTCAATGAATGATATGCCATGGTTTGCCGATGTTGCTAATTACCTCGTGACCGGAATAATCTACTATGAACTCTCTTCTAACCAAAGGAAGAAGCTCAAGCGGGATAGTTTGGACTTTTATTGGGATGAGCCGTACTTGTTCAAGATTTGCACGGATGGTGTGATTTGACGGTGTGTCCCAAAGGAAGAGCAATTGAGTATTTTGGAGGCTTGTCATTCATCACCCTATGGTGGCCATCATGGAGGGGTGAGAACGGCTTCGAAAGTTTTGAGTTGTGGCTTTTATTTTCCAACCTTGTTCAATGATGCAAGTGATTTAGTAAAGAGATGTGATCAATTTCAACGAGCGGGCGGGATTTCCAAGAAAGATGAGATGCCTCTAAACACAATTCTTGAAGTTGATATCTTTGATGTTTGGGGTATCAATTTTATGGGCCCTTTTGTAAGCTCGTGTGGGAACTCTTACATTCTTGTAGCAGTTGATTATATGTAAAAATGGGTTGAGGTTGTGGCCTTGCCCAACAATAAAGCTAGGAGTGTGGTGGCATTTTTAAAGAAGAGCATTTTCACAAGGTTTGGCACACCTCAGGCAATCATTAGTGATGGAGGATCGCTTTTTGTAATAGAGCTTTTGATGCCTTCCTTTCAAAGTATGGTGTCAACCATAAAGTCTCTACACCTTATCATCCTCAAGCAAGTGGCCAGGTTGAAGTGTCTAACAGGGAGATCAAGAGCATTTTTTCCAAAATTGTCAATGCTAATAGGATCGATTGGTCTAAAAAGTTAGATGATGCTCTATGGGCTTACCAGATCGTTTACAAGACCCCAATTGGTATGTCGCCTTACCGGTTGGTGTTTAGGAAAGCATGTCACTTACCAGTGGATGAGCATAAGGCCATGTGGGCCTTGAGGAAGCTTAATCTTGAGCGGGATATCGCGGCCAATCTTCGTGTTTAACAACTTAATGAACTTGATGAATTCCAGTTCTATGCATACTCTAGTTCGTCCTTGTATAAGGACAAGATGAAGTACTTTCATGACAAATATGCTTGTGGAAAGGAGTTCAAAGTTGGTGATTTGGTGCTGTTGTTCAATTCTCATCTAAGGTTGTTTTCGGGAAAGCTAAAATCAAAGTGGAGTGGACCATTTGAAGTTGTGTGTGACCCCGTTTGGTGCTCCAGATTTGAAGAATAAAAGTGGTGAAGTCTTTAGAGTGAACGGGCACCGTGTCAAGCATTATCTAGGGAAGTTTGATGATAGTCATGCGGTAGTTATTGTTCATTTCAAATTATGTGATGGTAACCCGCGTCGTGCCGCGACGTTAAATCAGGCGCTTCTTGGGAGGCAACCCATGTGTTTTTCTTTTTGATTTCTTTGTAGTATAGGATTGATTTTTGGACTAACTAGTTGTGAGATGTTGTAGGGATTGAGTTGATACAGTGCAAAATATTGTGGAAAAATTGTTCAGTCTCTGAAGTTGCCAGTGCGGCCGCACTTCACTTTATGCGGTCCGCACTGGTAAGAGCTAATGTGAGGAGTCTCTGAAGTTTCCCACTGCGCCCACATGGTATTTTGTGCAGACTGCGGTGGAGCTCCACGGCTGCGGTCCCTTCTGTGCAGACCGCTGAGGCTTGCTATCTTAGGTTTGATTAAGGCTACCCAGCGCGGACCGCAGTCCATTTTATGCGCCCGCGGTGGTAGGTAAGAATGGGTCCCATGGTTGTTATATAAATAGACCTCAGGGACCCCTGTTTACACTTTTCTCGAATTTGAAACTCAAAGAGACTAAAACATTGTTCAACCCTCTTCCTTGCTCATAAATTCTCGTTTGCTTTGTCTGATTCTTTCCTGCTCAATATCTGGTAACATTTCACCCGTTTCTTTTAGTTTAATTGTTTAATTTCATTTTATTTTCAATTTTATTATCCTGTAGCTTGTTTTTCTTTTGGTATTTCTTTAAGTTTTAGGGTAGTTAGTTTTAAATGTTAATTTTTGTAGACTTAGTGAGCATAATTAACTGGGTAATTGAGTAGGGACAATATTTACGTGAAAACTTGAACTAAAATGCAAAACCTAAGAACCCTAACTCAGTGCCATATCTGGGAACCCTCCATGGACCGCGGTCGTGTTTGTGAGGTCCACGGTGATGATTTTTTGAAAGTTGACCATAAACCTAGTGCGGCCGCACTGCATTTTGTGTGGTCTGCACTGGCCCACCACGACCGCGATAAATTATGTGCATGCCACGATGGTGAGATTTAGAGAGCTGTTTTTGGGACCTTAGACCTGTGCGAACCGCTGTCATTCTTGTGCGGTCCGCGGTGGCTCATGTGTGGCCGCACTCCTTTTTGTGCGGTCCGCACTGACCTGTTTCTGCAACTGTCTACTTCTGTTCTGCAATTCATTATGCACATATGGTGCACTGCTTCTATTGATATTAACAAAGTTAGATGTTTATGCTTGCAGATAATGGTTAAACAATAAGGAGGAAAAGGATCAAAACAACCCGGGAGAGGTGAAGCCTCCCGGGGAGGCAAAGGCAAGAAGATGATAAAACTCACTCCCCAAGTTCGGGAAAACATAAAAAAGACCAAGAAGCTGATAAAAGCTACAGACAAAGCTACTTCTCATTCTTCGGGGAGTGAGTACGAGCCTTCACAGGATGTTTCCTCATATTTTATTCCCAATCATGTCCCTGACTGGTTCGGGAGGTTTAGACTAACTGATGACACTCCTCCACCATCACCCACTATCCGAGGGCCAAAATGTCGTTTCTGAGTCATCTGATGGCTCAGCAGCCGGTAGTGGGGACTACTCCACCTCCTTCACAACTTCATTATATGGGGGAGTGCAGAAGGAGGTGAGGAGGAGGTACAAGCAGATGAGGGAGTAGCTGAAGGTGGTGAGCCTCAGGTGGGAGGCATTGCCCGAACTAGGAAGCCCTATGTGTGAGAAGATAGATTCGCGAGCCAAGTGACTTACCATAAGTTTAGGGAGTGGTGGCCGGTGAGGTATTTGATACCGGAGCGGAGTTTTATTGACAAAGATTTATTACCCCACAACCTTGACGTACAAAGGCAATTTAGGACTAGAGTGGGCTGGGAAATATTTATGGAGAAGTATATAGATGCAAATGAACACATGGTCAAAGAATTTTATTATAATGTGGCCCACATCAAAAATGGCTCAAAAGTGACCAAGGTTCGCTACAAGACCGTATTGTTTGAAGGGATTCACCTGATTGAATATTTGGGCTTCAATTATAAGGATGAGTCTCTCTATATGGCAAAGTTAGAGATGGGTTAGGAAGGCCGTCCTTGGTTAGCTCAGTACCTGGCAATCCCAGGTGTCGTTCCGGAGTGGTTGACAGTTGGGGTCAAAATACTGAGGAGGGCCCTAGACTTTGAAGCTAGGGGTTGGGAGACCTTTGTTTGCAGCCGGTTGGACCCTACTACACATGACCAGACTCTTCCTCTCCACCGGGCTGTGTTGGTTGCATCGATCATGGAGGGATACCCCATTAATGTGGGGAATGTGATGTCCTGCATCATCTCTCTTATGGGCTCCGAGGCCGACCGGAACTACCCTTTACCCAACACCCTCTCTATGTACTTTTGGGACATGGAGGTGGAAAAGAAGCCCTATGATGTCAAGGCCAAATCGGTAGCCCCATTCTCATGGTATAGTTTGAAGGGGCCAGATAACCCCAAGGACAAGAACTACTAGGCCCCTGCTTCTGCCCCAACTGGCCAGTCTGAAGAGCCAGTTATGGTAGAGGCCTCCACTGAGCCTACCTCCACAGTTGCTGACATGCCTTCCGGAACTTCCACTACTGCTGACTTGCCTCCTGGTCCTTTTACCTCAGCTGGCCCGGAGATTCCATCTTCCTGGGCCCATCCTATCACTACCCACCGGCTGAGCTAGACACTTTAGAGCTTGAACAACTAGATGTATACTGCTTCATCCAAGTTGTCTACCTTGACCTCCACCATTGCAGCTCAGTCGGCTCCTCAGCCAGCACACGTCCCACAGTCTATAGAGGATGCCTTGAAGAAGATACTTGACAACCAAGAGAAGATCCTCAGTACCCAAGCTGCCTTGCCTAAGGCAGTGGATTCGCATGGCAAGGCTCTAAAGGAGCTTGACAAGGAGCACAAGAAGCTGCGCAAGAAATGGGCCTCCAAGGAGTCCGTGAAGGAGTTGAGGGCAGATGTAGATAGACTGAAGGCAGACCAGTTGCCTTAGACTTATTATTTAAGGAACTAGCTCCAGCAGCAGTGCCAACAGCAATCACAGACCCGGAGCAAACACAGAGGCCTCCGAAGAGGAAGAGGATGATCCCGAGAGCAGATGATGCCATTATCCAGTTGGCTGACCCACCGGAGGCTTCCTCCAATGAGCTCCAGGATGTACCAGATCCACAGCCGGTCCGGGTCTAGTCCTAGGTCCCAGCAGCTGAGCAGTAGGATACCGGGAACCAGTCTGAGATTCCCAAGCATACTGAGGACCCAAGGACCACTCATGATCCTATGCAGACGGACGAGGCTTAGGGAGTCTTCATATTATTTACTTATACTTTTTGGTGCTTATTTGCTTTAGTTGGAATTGGGGACAATGGCAGCTTTTATTTGAGGGGGTGCGCCCTACATTTTATCCTTGGATGATTGTATATATACTGATTTACTTTATGCTTTCTTTGATTTTCATTTGGTCTGTATATAATTTTACGTTTAGTTAGTTTTATCACACTTTTTATCTTTCTTTTGGTCTGTATATGAAGTTATATTATTGTATATATTCATCCCCCATTGTATATTCATTCCCCTATTGTACATATTCATTCTATTTTTTATTTTTGCAAAAAAAATTGTTTTTAGCTTCTTATATAGGCTCGTAGCATTTTGTTTTGTTTTGGACATTTTTAATAAGCCTTTGGTTTTCTTAATGTCACGGTTCTTTCCAAAGGTGAAATATTGTGTGAATCGGGTGGCTTTTCCCAATGATAGATGGCGTGACAACCTTCTTAAGGGTTTGAGACCCTTTTTTTGTTCTTTTTTTGTTTTAGTAGTTATAGTTAAGGGTACCTCAAGCAAAGCTTCACTTGGTCCTAGCACATTTGCCTTTGATCCCATGGTCAAAGACAAAATATTGTGTTTAGGATAGTGAAAGTTGTGGCCTTGAGACTCTTGCGTTAGCCGATAATCATCAAGTGATGTTTCGGCACCATTGTGTGCTCAAATCATATCTAAGGTCGTTATGGGCCTCCGACTCTATGTCTTTAGCAATCCTTTAGCTTGTGTGGTAAGAAATCAAATTGCGAGTCCAAGTCCCGAGCCATTAGTCTAGAACTTGCCCTGAATGTTTATTGAGGAAAAATCTTAAGTGAAATTAGAGTTGAGAAGTGATTATAGGCTCTCCTTGATCCAAATGATAGTTGAACAAATTCCATAGCCTACCAATGATATGATCCCTAGTTAACCCTTTTGAGCCTTAGACCTTTTTCTTTCAAGAACCATGTTACAAGCCTATACCCGTTCTAAAATATACCCTTTTTTGGCACCCGATCTCTCTTTGAGCACATGGAAAAAGTATAAGTTTGGGGGAAGAGAAGAGGATGACAACAAAGTGGTATAAGGCACAAAAATGAAGAAAAGGAAAGGCAATGAAAAAGAAAGAAAAGCAAAAGACAAAAAAAAAGAATGCTCAATGTGAAAAAGAATAAAAAGGGATTCAAGAAAAGCAAAAGAAAGAAAGGTGTGGAAAGTTGAAAAGGGAGAAACGGTTTGAATTGCATAAGAAAGAGTGACATTGTGTCTCTCTAACCCCTTAGAAATAAGTGAAATGACTCAAAGAGTCAAGTGAATTGTGCCAAATTAATCAAAAGAAGTGCTTAAGAGAAGATGGAACCCACTTCAACAAAAACATGTCCTACCCTAACCCAAAATCCTTCACAATGACTCCACAAAAGCCCTGTATGATCTTAAGTTGAATGAAACTTACATTAGTGGATACTTACATAAGGGCCAAGCATATGGTACTTAGATCCGGACTTGTGACCTTTTCTTGAGAGAGATGGGTGAAATCCCATTAACCTTGGTTTGTGTGCCAATATTTTAAAAGGTGCGGTTTGCTTTGGGAGAGTTGAGGATGTGTGAGTTTGGGTTCCACAATGACCAAAGTAATTGAGAGAGTTCTTTGATGTAATGAGTCAACTCTTGATGTTCTTGTGTCACACTTGATCCATGATTTTTCAAAGGTTAAATGTTGTTAATGACGCATTCATATTGAAGGAAATTGTTAGTCCCAATTGATGCTTATTGAGGTTAATTTAGGATAGTCGGAAATTCTTGGATTTTACCTTAAAGGGTGGGTCTTATTTTGTTTGCTTGAGGACAAGCAAAAACTTAAGTTTGGGGGAGTTGATAACTAGGGATTTTAACATGTTTTATGCTCCTTCTTGATTACGCTTTGATTATAAATTCTTACAAAATAGTCCCAAAAGGCTCGTAAGTTGTGCTTGATTGCAGGTTTGTTCGACAAAGTGATGAAATGTCGAAGTTCGGCTCAAAAGGAGTGAAACCTGCTCAAGTACCAAAGACAAGGCAAAATCAGGAAAAATAGGCCTAGTGCGGCCGCACTACACTTTGTACGGTCCGCACTAGGGAGATTCAGAGAGTAGATTTCAAGGCATAAAACCCAGTGCGGTCGCAGTCCATTATGTGCGGTCCGCACTAGGGAGATTCAGAGAACTGGCAAATCAAGGGTTAAAGCAGTGCGGTCGTAGTGGAGGTTGTGTGGTCTGCACTAGAGGCTCCGCGGCTGCACTACCATTATGTGCGGTCGGTCCGCGGAAGAGAAGATCAGAGAGGTTGAAATTGCCAAGGTTCAAGCCATGCGGTCCGCGGTCATGTTTGTGCGGACCGCACTAGATTCTTCTGCTGCCGCGGTCCATTATGCGCGGTCTGTGGGGCCCGAGTTCAGAGAGCTAAGATTTGAAGTCCAAGAGCCTAGTGCGGCCGCAGTCCATTTTGTGCGGCCCGCATTGACCCCGCATGGGCATTTTTGTCCAGTTTTTCCAGCATAGTATAAATATAACATTTTGCCATTTTTAGGGTATCAGTTAATTCCAGACTTTGAGCTGCGCTCGTGAGACTTATTTTGTAGCCATTTTGGGCACTTTAGCTTAGTTTTAACGATAGATTCTCTTGTATTTACTTTAGTGTTTGATTAATACGTATTCTTCTTTATCTATTTCTCTATTTTCTTGTTCAAGCATGAGTAGCTAAACCCATTAGCTAGGGTTGTGGCTCAACCCTGGTGTGGGTAATTGATGGGTGTTGTGATATAAGGCTAGATTGGCTATGGGTGTTTATATTTGGGTCAATTGTATGGTTTAATTTATGAATTGGTGGTTGCAAACACTGATTTGTGCTAAGTTGACTTGGGCTCTTCATGACAAAAAGAGCCTAAGTCTCCAAAATTGACCCAACAAGGAATTGGGATGGAATCAAGAGATTTAATAGTCCCAATTAAAGGGTTAAACCTCGAGAGAGTAATTACCCGACTTGAACCCTGGTTGCTTGAGCTAATTTTCCTACCCATTTGGTCTCGAGAGAGTCAATTGGGCAAAATCAATCTCTCTACCGAGAGGTGTGAGAGTGGGTAAAATTGTGCAACAGTTATACATATTTCCCCAATCATGTCAATCAAGCCTTAGAAGCAATTACCCGTCAATTAGCCACCTAGGTGAAAGTCACTACCCTAGTGTCCTTTAAACCATTAGATACAACTCTTAGCAATAATCTCTTAGCGTAATCTAGTTTCAATTCTAATTAGTAGTTTGATAATAGTAGTTTATAGAAGAAAACCCAAAAATGTTGGAAGTGACATTTGGAACAATTACACTACTCTAGTCTAAATAGATACTCAACTCCCTTTCTAGCTGAGGAATTCGATTCCGACCCTCATATTGGGTAAATGCTATTGCGACCCTATCTTCCTACTTTGTAGTAGTGTGGAGTTGGCAGCGATCGCTCATCTCGAAGTGCCGCCATATGCCCGGGTGAGAAGAACTTAGCAATAAATTTATCTGCCAACTCATCCCAAGTTGTGATGGAACGATTGGGGAGTCTCTCTAGCCAATCTAATGCCTTTCCCCGAAGTGAGAACGGGAAAAGTCTCAACCTAAGAGCATCTTCGGTCACATTCGTTTGCTTGCTCCCCCAACATGTATCTGCGAACCCCTTGAAATGCTTGTAGGCATTTTGATCGGAGGCACCCAAGAAATACCTACGCTGCTCGAGCAAGGTCAACATCACATTGGTTATTTGAAAATTCCCCGCCCGGAATTGGGGAGGGACAATAGCACTTGCATACCCTTGATTCTGTAAACTCTGAGAGCCACTCTTGGAGGTGGAGGAGGAGGGTCTGGAATATTATCATTTGGATTAGCATTGGCATTCCGGCCTCTCCATTGTCCTCGAGGTGCAGGAGGCAGTTCATTTTGCTCAAAAGCGTCTACCTCCTCCCCCGCTATCATATTTCCAGGAGGGTCATTAGCATTGTTCATTGCCATATTGGTACCTGAGTAGTGACACAAACAAGTAAGTAACAAAGAAGGAAAGAATAACAATACACAAAACAAACTAAATAGATAGTCAAAACCATTAGCTCCTCGGCAACGATGCCAAAAAGTGATCGTTGCCTACTCTGTACCAATAAAAGGTAGAAAGAGAGGGTCGCAATAGCTTTTACCCGATTTGTGGGTCGGGATCGATTTCCTCGGGGAGCTAGAAATGGAGTTGAGTATCTATATAGGTTGGAATTGTGTATTTGTTCCAAATGTCACTTCTATTCATTTTTGGTTTTTCTTTATATTCTACTATGATTAAACTACAAATTATAATTGCAACTATATTAATCTAAGAGCAAATTGCTACAAGTTGTATCTAATGGTTTAAAAGGCATAGGGTAGTGACTTTCACGTATGTGATTAATTGACGGGTAATTGCTTCTAAGGCACGATTGACATGATTGGAGAAATATGTTCTAAACATTGCACGATTTCACCCACTCTCACACCTCTCTGTAGAGAGAGTGATTTTGCCCAATTGACTTTCTCAAGACCAATTGGTTAGGAAAATTTGCTTAGGCAACTAGGGCTCAAGTCAGGAATCTCTCTCAAGGTTAACTCTTTAATTGGGACTATCAAATCTCTTGAGTCCATCCCAATTTCTTGTTAGGTCAATTTTGGAGATTTAGACTCTCTTTCTCAAGAAGAACTCAAGTCAACTTAGCACAAATCAGTGTTTGCAACCACTAATTCATAAATTAAACCATAAAATTAACCCAAATAACAAACTCCCAAAGCTAATCTAACCCTATATCACAACACGCATCAATTACCCATACCAGGGTTGCGCTACAACCCTAGCTAATGGGTTTAGCTACTTATGCTTGAAGAAGAAAATAGAGAAATAGATGAAGATAAAGATATAATATTAAATTACTAAAGTAAATATAATGATTCAATTGCTAAAGCTACATTAAATTGCCCAAAATGGATACAAAATACCTTCCCACGAGCGCAATTGCTATTCTAAAATAACTAGTACCCTAAAAATGGATAAAGCTTCTATTTATACTAAGTTGGAAAAACTGGACAAAAATGCCACTGTGGGGTCACTGCGGGCCGCACAAAAATGGACTGCGGCCGCACTAGGCTCTTGGACTTGAAGTCTTGGCTCTCTGAACTTAGGCTCCACGGACCGCGACCGTAGAGGCTTCCAATGTGGCCCGTACAAACATGACCGCGGACCGCGATGGATTTAACCTGGGCAAGTTTCATCTCTCTAATCTTCTCTTTTACGGACCACACATAATGGTTTTGCGGCCGCAGAGCATTCAATGCGGATTGTGCAAGATTGACTATGGTCGCACTGCCTTGAAGCTTGTTTTGCCAGTTCTCTGAATCTCCCTAGTACGGACCACACAGAATGGACTGCGGCTGTACTATGATTGATGCCTTAAAATCTACTCTCTAAATCTCCCTAGTGCGGACCATACAGAATGTAATGCGGCTGCACTAGGCCTGTTTGTCCTGAGTTTGCCTTGTCTTTGGTACTTGTGCAAATTTCATTTCTTTTGAGTCGATCTTTGACATTGAGTCACTTTGTTAATCAAACCTGCAATCAAGCACAACTTATGAGCCTTTTGGGAATATTTTATAAGAATTTATAATTAAAGTGTAAGCAGGAAGGAGTATAAAACACATCAAAATCCCTAGTTAGCAGGTTTCATTGGACCTAGTGTTTCGCCTTAGGGTGCGATGGTGTTGTTTGTTAAGAAAAAGGATGGTTCGATGAGGATGTGTATTGATTACCGATAGTTGAACAAGGTTACAATCAAGAATAAGTATCCATTACCGAGGATTGATGATTTGTTTGATCAGCTTCAGGGTGCCAAGGTAATTTTTGAACATTGAGTTGAGATCTAGCTACCATCGGTTGAGGATTAGTGCATCCGATATCCCTTAGATAACTTTCTGTGCTCGGTATGGGCAATATGAGTTCTTGGTTATATCATTCGGGTTGACAAATGCCCCAACATCTTTTATGGATTTGATGAACCAAGTGTTCAAGCCTCATTTGGATTCATTCGTGATAGTCTTCATGATGATATTTTGATCTATTCCCGCAGCCGGGAGGAGCACAAGCAACATCTTATGGTGGTTCTTAGGACCTTGAGGGTTAGTTAGTTATATGCTAAGTTCTCGAAGTGTGAGTTCTGGATGAGTTCAATCGTATTCCCGGGTCATGTTGTATCAGCAGAGGGTATTTAGGTTGATACGGAAAAAGATTGAGGCAGTCTAGAGCTGGCTTAGACTAGCATCAACTACAGAGATTCTGAGTTTGTTGGGATTGGCAGGATACTATCGTCGGTTTGTGGATGGGTTTTCATCTATCGCAGCCTCGATGACTAGGTTAACCCAGAAGGGTGCCCAGTTCAGGTGGCCGGACGAGTGCGAGGCGAGCTTTCAGAAGCTCAAGACAGCTTTGACAACGGCACCAGTGTTGGTTTTGCCTACAGGTTCAGGGCCTTATACAATTTATTATGATGTATCTCGTATTGGACTTGGTTCAGTGTTGATGCAGGATGGCAAGGTCATTGCCTATACTTCGCGACAGTTGGAGATTCATGAGAAGAACTATCTAGTTCATGATTTAGAGTTGGCAGCCATTGTTCACGCATTGAAGATTTGGAGGCATTATATGTATGGCGTGGCATGTAAGGTGTTCACAGATCACAAGAGCCTTCTGTATTTTTTCAAGCAAAAGGAGTTGAATTTGAGGTAGAGGAGGTGGTTGGAGTTGTTGAAAGATTATGATATCACCATCTTATATCATCCGAGAAAGGCCAATGTGGTGGCAGATGCCTTGAGTAGGAAGTCAGCCAGTATGGGCAGTCTTGCTTATATTCAGGTCGGTGAGAGGCCGCTTGCTTTGGATGTTCAAGCTTTGGCAA
The DNA here is from genome assembly GCA_026770625.1 of Nicotiana glauca. NCBI lineage: Eukaryota > Viridiplantae > Streptophyta > Magnoliopsida > Solanales > Solanaceae > Nicotiana > Nicotiana glauca. Next base: position 16,584 of record MU682536.1, read on the forward strand.
ATCAGTTCATGAGACTGGATATTTCTAAGCCCAGTCATTTGTTAGCTTGCACAGTCTCTCATTCTTCATTATTAGAGCGTATCCGTGATCGGCAATATGATGATCCCCATTTATGTGTCCTTAGAGACATGGTGCAGTGCAGAGGTGCCAAGTAGGTTACCTTGGGTGATGATGGAGTTTTGAGATTGCAGGGTCGAGTATGTGTGCCTAATGTGGATAGGCTCCGAGAGTTGTTTTAGGAGGAGTCCCATATCTCCCGATACTCTATTCATCCGAGCGTCGCGAAGATGTATCAGGATTTGCGGCAGCATTATTGGTGGCGTAGAATAAAGAAAGATATCATTGCATATGTGGCTCGATGTTTGAATTGTCAACAGGTTAAGTACGAGCATCAGAGGCCTAGTGGTTTATTTCAAAAAATTGAGCTTCCCGAGTGGAAGTGGGAGCGGATCACTATGGACTTGTTTACTAGGCTTCCGTATCTCGAAAGAAGTTCGACGCAGTGTGGGTCATTGTTGATAGGCTGACCAAGTCAGCACATTTCATTCCTGTGGTAGTCTCTTATTCTTCCTAGAGGTTAGCTGAGATCTATATTCGGGAGATTGGTCACCTTTATGGTGTTCCCGTATCTATCATTTCGTACTGATGTGTGCAGTTTGCCCCGCATTTCTAGAGAGCAGTTCAGCGAGAGTTGGGCACATGGGTTGAATTGAGCACAGCATTTCACCCCCAAACAGACGGGCAGTCCGAGCGGACTATTAAGATTTTGGAGGATATGCTCTGAGATTGTGTCATTAACTTTGGAGCCTCGTGGATCAGTTCTTGCTTTTAGCGGAGTTTACTTACAATAACAGCTACTAGTCGAGTATCTAGATGGCTCCTTATGAGGCTTTATATGGTAGGCGATGTCGATCTTCGGTTGGATGGTTTGAGCCGGGAGAGGCTCGGTTGTTGGGTACGGATCTGGTTCAGGAGGCCTTGGACAAGGTCATGATTATTCAGGATAGGTTTCGTACAGCTCAGTCCAGGCAGAAGAGTTATGCAGACCGCAAGGTTCGAGATGTGGTTTTATGGCCGGTGAGCGGGTATTGCTCCGAGTGTCGGCTATGAAGGGCGTGATGAGATTTGGGAAGAAGGGAAAGCTTAGCCCTTGATTCATTGGTCCATTTTAGATTCTTGATAGAGTGGGAGAGGTGGCTTATAGACTTGCATTGCCGCCGAGCTTATCAGTCGAGCATCCAGTGTTACATGTGTACATGCTTCGAAAATATCACGGCGATCCATCACACGTGTTAGATTTCAGCACTTTCCAGTTGGACAAGGACTTGTCTTATGAGGAGGAGCCGGTGGCTATTCTAGACCGGCAGGTTCATCAGCTGAGGTTAAAGAGTTTTTCTTCTGTTCGTGTTTAGTGGAGAGATCAGACTCCTGAGGCATCGACATGGGAGTTCGAGTCTGATATGCGGAGCCATTATCCCCATCTTTTTCCCGACTCAGATACTTCTTTCTTATGTTCGTTCGAAGACTATAACGACCCAAAAAGTCATCACTTGCTTTTAATTGAATTCTATGTCTCCAAGGCCTTGAAAACCTCATTTCGAATTGCCTCAATTTACGTGCACAGTCCGGGCGCGTAGCTGGAAAGCTTAAATATTAAAATTTGTGAAAAATGATAAGTTTTGATTATAATATGAGATAATTTGACTTTGGTCAATATTTTGGGCAAACGGACCCGGACCCGTGATTCGACAGCCCCGGAGGGTTCGTAGGAAAATAAGGGACTTGGGCGTATGCTCGGAATCGAATTCCGAGATCTCAAGCCCGAGAAATGAATTTTTAAGTAAAATTGTTTTCTAAAATTGTTTAAGGAAATTTGAAACGAAATTTGATTATAACACGATGGTATCAGGCCCGTATTTTAGTTCCAGCACCTAGTACATGTCTTATATATGGTTTAAGTCATTTCTGTAAAATCTGGTTGAAAACAGATGTCGTTTGATGTGATTCGGACTTTAAATGGAAAATTTGATATTTTAAGAAGTTTGAAAGAGTTCATGGATTTTGAGGTTTAATTCGATGTATATGATGTTATTTTTGGCGATTTGATCGCACGAATAAGTCTATAGGATATTTTTGCGGTTGTGTGTATATTTGGTTTGGAGCCCCGAGGGCTCGGGTGAGTTTTGGATAGGCCAAGGGTGCATTTTAACTTTGAAAAATAGCTGGTGTGTTCTGATCTGCAGGCTCGCAATTGCGACAAATCAATCACAAATGCAAAAGAGTGGACTGGCAGCTTGAGTCGCAAATGCGACTTCATCATCACAAATGCGATGATGGCTAGGAGGCTGAGGTATCGCAAATGCGACGAATGTTTTGCAAATGCGAAAGTCCGGGATTTTATTAGTGTTCACAAATACGAACAACATTTTCGTAATTCCCACATCAGCAGGTCGGGGTTCGCAATTGTTCGCATTTCCCATAACTGAGACTGGAATTTTATACTTAGCCGATTTTAAACCCCATTTTTTATATTTTCTCAAACCCAAACACACTTAGGCGATTTTCAAAAATACGTTATTCTCCAAATCAATTGTAAGTTGTTTTTAACCAACTTTCTTCAATTCTTATCATCGTTTAGCATGATTTCAACTTAAAATCAAGGATTTTCATGGAAAATTGGGTGTTTTGGGTAGAACCTAGATTTTTCAAAAATTAGGTATTTGGACCTCAATTTGAGGTCCGATTTCAAAATAAATTATATATTAGAGTTCGTGGGGGAATGGATAATCGGGTTTTGGTTCGAACCTCAGGTTTTGACCACGTGGGCCCGGGGGCGATTTTTGAGGTTGTGTGTATATTTGGTTAGGAGCCCTAAGGGCTCAGGTGAGTTTTGGATAGGCCGCGGGTGCATTTTTAACTTTGAAAAACAACTGGTATGTTCTAATCTGCAGGCTTCGCATTTGCGAAGCCTGGCTCGCAAATGCGAGCTCGCAAATGTGTCAAATCAATTGCAAATGCGAAATAGTGTACTAGCAGTCAGAGTCGCAAATGCAACTTCATTATTGCAAATGCGACTTCGCATTTGCGAACAGCCTCTCGTAAATGTGATGATGACTGGGAGGCTGAGGTATCGCAAATGCGACAAATGATTCGCAAATGCGAAAGTCCGGGAATTTATCAATGTTTGCAAATGCGAACAATATGTTTGCAATTCCCACATCAGCATGTCGGGGTTCGCAATACCTAGCCGATTTTAAACCCCATTTTTCATATTTTCTCAAACCCACACACACTTAGGTGATTTTTCAAGAATCCTTTCTTCTCTAAATCAATTGTAAGTCGTTTTTAACCAACTTTGTTAAATTATTATCATCTTTCAGCATGATTTCAACTTAAAATTAAGGATTTTCATGGGGAAATTGAGTGTTTTGGGTAGAACCTAGGTTTTTCATAAATGGGGGATTTGGACCTCGATTTGAGGTCCGATTTCAAAACAAATTATATATATGAGTTCGTGGGGGAATGGATAATCAGGTTTTGGTTTGAACATCGGGTTTTGACCACGTGGACCTGGGGGAAATTTTTAACTTTTTGGACAAAACTTTGGAAAACTCATTTTCATGCATTGGAGTTGATTTATTTAGTGTTTATTGATGTCATTAAGTAATTTATGATTAAATATGAGCGAATTGACGGTGGAATCTAAGGGTAAAGCTATAATTGAATCGTGAATTATGTTCAAGGCATCGAGGTAAGTGTTTGGTCTAACCTTAGCTCGAGGGATTAGGAGTTGAGTCTGATTTTCTATGTGGTAATTGTTGAGTACGACGTATAGGCATGGTGACGAGTATCTATACGTTGGTGTCTAGCATGCCCGTAATTCTTTATATTGTTATTATCATGACTTTGTTGTATCTTTCATGCCTTGGTGATGGTTTCTAATTGTTGTATAAAGTTTGTGGAAAGAATTGTGACCTATGAACATTGAGGAGTGTTGGCTCAAGTTGTATAACGAATTATGAAAGTATAAGTGACAATTGAACTTTTAGAGCATTGGCTTGAGTTGTGAAGTAAAAGTGAGAAAGAGAAGAGATCATTATGTTGTCACCCTTGCCGGGCTATTGTTCGTTTATTTGTTATCTCCCTTGTCGAGATGTGGATGTTATTGATGTTGTTCCCTTGCCGGAATTTAATTGTTGTCTTGTTGCTCCGTTGTCGGGATTCTTATTGCAAATTTCCTTTATTTCTTTGCCCTATTGTTTGTGATTGTTGTTTGGGTAAGGAAGAGCGTAAAGCACGAAGGGTGATGTCGTACCGCACAATGTACCATTCCATGCCTATTATATTAATTTCATGGTGAGGAAAGAGTTTAAAGCACGAAGGGTGATGCTGTACCGCACGATGTACCATTACATGCCTATTATATTGATTCGTATGGTGAGGACGAGAGTAAAAGCACGAAGGGTGATACCGTGCACTTGTCCTTGATTTCCCTGACCCTTTCTGATAATTGAGTTACGTTGTCCTTTACGTTTATTTACTGATTTTATGTTGTTACTTGACTTTATTTCGAGGTTGTAGATTCCCTTACCCTATTTGCCTTGTGATTGTTGTTTGAGTGAGGAAGAGCATAAATCACGAAGGGGATGACGTGTATTTTTTTGGTGAGAGAGAGTAAAAGCACAAAAGATGATGTCGTGCACTTGTCTATGGTTTCCTAAATTTTATTGATAATTATGTTACGATTTCTCTATACTAAATTGTTGGTTTCCTGTTGATACTTGTTGTACCCCGCAGCATGATTTCCCCTTCCCATTTTCAATTAAACTATGGTGATCCTCATATTTAGTTGTTGCTCTTCTGTTACTATTTAGTGTTTCTCCTCAGCATGTTTTCCCCCTCCCATACTTGACTGTATATGACTGCTTCATTCTGTACTTATTTTCTGTTGTATATAGTTAAATTGCACAGGTTTATTTGGTAGTTTGGTCCTAGCCTCGTCACTACTTCGCCGAGGTTAGGCTAGTCACTTACCAGCACATGTGGTCGGTTGTGTTGATACTATACTCTACTCTCTTTTGTGTAGACCCCGGTGTTGTAGACTTCGGACCACGGTGTGATTGCTGATTCTTGCTCATCAGGCGATCGAGGTAGTCGTGCAGACGTCCGCAGGCCTTGGCGTTTTCTTCTACCTACTATTCCTATTTCATTTTCCTTATATTCCGGAACAATGTATTATTATTTCTTCAGACTTTATAATAGATATAGTTTTTATATAGGCGAAATACATAAATGGCCCATTCAAGTTGTACTCAACGATCATTTGAACACCTCAACTGAGACCATTTCCAGCTATACACTTCAAGTGACTATTAAGTAAATCAAATAGACACCTCACAGTGATATGGCAAGTTACGTGTATTTTAATTGCGTTTAGGCGCGTGAGGTTTTATCATACTTTTTCTTTTTCTTTTGTTTTAGAATTAAATTAAATTAAATTTTGAAAGTGGGTCCCACATTATTATATTTTTCTCACTCAAAAATCTGTCACCAATAATATTAGATATTTTTCTCCCAAAATTTCATGTGAACCTTCATCACCCCAACACAAGTAGCTCCACCACCTTAAGCTACCACCGGAGCAGTGGCCGGAGCCTTAACTGGTCTATTTTTTTTAAGCAGAAAAAAGATAAAAAATCAAGAATTATACCTATTACTTCACCATATTAAACAATCTCATATACAAGAATAACACATAAAAAAATCAAATCAGTTCCAATCCAACCCTATCATCCTATCAATTGAACAAACATACCTCTTCAAGATTTTAATGCCTTAATACAGCAAAATGGAGAGAGAAACAGAGAAGTTCCAACTAAAAATTAAAGCACCAAAATTGGTCTTTTAAACCTCAAAAATAAAACTCATAAACTAATGATAATAAGTTGATCGCTGCAAGCAGCCAATCAGTTTAAACTTTAAACAGCGATGACGTTGCAGTCAAGCCGAGGATTTTGGATTTTGTAAAATCCACAAGAAATCAGTTTAAATCTTAGTCCTCCAATTTGCAAATACCATTTTCAGTTTTTATAAAGCCAAGCTCTTGTTTCTTTCTCGTCTCCGGCGAATCAAAATACAGCTGCTATGTAGCATTGAAAAGAGCAGATCCTACTTTGAAATTGTAGGTTACCTTGGCGACGCTGGTTTTGGTTTAGAAGAAGAAGATGAAGTTGGAAAGGGGGGGGGGGGGAAAGGGCGTTGGAAATAAATGGGGG
>MU682536.1:32530-68340 GCA_026770625.1 Nicotiana glauca
GAATTTAAAGGGACTATTGGACTCCGATTTTGATAAATTTTATATGTATGGACTCGTGGCAAGACGAGGATTCTGAAAATGTGAATTTCATAATTTTTTCGAGAAACGGGCCCGGGGCTCAGGTTTTGGAAACTTCGTGTTTTTGGGTGTTTTCGAGTTATTTCGATTGGGTTATGTTCCATTAGCCTATTTTGATGTATTCCTATTGGTTTTGATCAGATTTGGCACCCGTGGAGGTCGATTCTCGAGGGAAAGGCATTGCGGACTAGTCTTTGAGCCGGTTCGAGGTGAGTAATAGATGTAGATGATGACCTGATGGTTTGAAACCCCGATATATCACACTGTGACGCTATGATGAGGCGAGACACGTACTCTACTGTGAGTGCGGGGTCGATTGTGGTTGAGGACTGTAAACTAGTCCGACCGAATGATGTTGAACTATATCATTGGCTTGAAATTAGCCGGTAAACCTCCTACTTGGATGGTTATGGAGATATTTGGGGCTGTATGCCGACTATTTGGATCCCGTAGGGATTGTTATCACTGTTCCCATAACGTATAACATGTTTTCCTAATATCAGCCCTGAGTTAAACACTGTCTGAATATGATTTGCAAATTCTGAGATTTTAAAACACCTAATTAAAATTCTGATAATTGAAACTAAAAATGGTAAGTATGATTGTGCATTCATGACTATGCATGGATCGGGCTGCACGCCGCAGCGGGTGAGATATTATATTGCGCTTGGGCTGTAGGAGCCCCTCTGGAGTCTGAACCCCCCACAGTGAGCGCCGGGTACCCATGGATCGGGCTACGCGCCGTAGCGATCATGTGCATTGCATTCATGCATTGATATATTTATCTGCTTGACTGTTTCTGTTAGCGGTTGTTACACTGTTAAACGTGCAGGAGTACTGTTCTTAGCTTTACTTTGTGCTATATTTTGGGATTTCTTACTGTCAGACATTATATATGTCTATTACCACTGAGTTGGAAGTACTCACTTTACTCCCTGCACCTTGTGTGCAGATTCAGGTACTCCAGGAGCTATCTGAGCTTATTGGTGTTCTTCAGGGCTTTTACACGGAGTTGTCGAGGTAGCTGCCTGACGTCCGCAGGACCCGACTTCTCTCCTATTTCCTGTTATTTGACTTTTCCGCATACTTCAGACTATGTTATTTTACAGTATGTTTTTATGTTATTCTGGTAGAGGCTCTTGACTCATGACCCCCAGATCTTTGGGAGGTTGTTCAGTATTGTTGATTTTCAGAATTATTTCTATCTATCAGTTAGACTTCTAGTTTAAACGCTGTTAACGATTTTCAAACAAATGGTTTTGAGCTTTATGCTCGGGTTGAGAGTGAAATTGGTCGGGCTTGCCTAGCAGTTATTTTGGGCGCCATCACGACCGGGGTTTGGGGTCGTGACATCTACCCAAACCCCTTTGAAATGAAGCCTGAACACCTATATTGAACTAAACTAAGATTAAACTACACTAAATCCGGCTAAATAAAGCAATAATCACTAAGTCCATCAAGCATCTAACAATTAAACTATTCCGATGAGGCTTCAAAACTAATTCAAACAATCAATTAACATAACGAATTAATCTGGAAATTTTAACTAACTAATTTTAACATTCAAACCAAACTGAAAATCCAAAAACCACTAATTGTAACAGCATGCAAATAAGCAGAAATAAGGAAAATAAAAATAAAAATCAGGACACTCACTGATGAAAAGAAAAGTCCGGCCAGTTACTACTTTCCAATTTGACCATTTCCGGCGGGCATTGAGCGTTAAGACCGTTGAATTCCTCATCAGTACAGCCCAACGAACATCTAGTATCAATTTGGGACAAATTGAGCCTACTAGGGTTTTGGCCGGAAAACTTGAAATGGATATTCGAGCCGTTCTGGTTACATTCGAGCCAAGCGGCTATGGGGGTTGTGTAGAAGATGGTGTGACTATCCTACGGTGTAAATTTGGGGTCATTTAGCATAAGAAACGTCATGGCCGGAAAATCTTCCATCGATTATTCGACGGATTCTGGATGTGTTTGAGGGAAACCGTTGGCAGATTTGGAAAGAGGAGATAGAGAGAAACAAAAGGTGTTAATTTGGAGTGGTTTGGAGATGGTGTCGTTCGTCAGCGGTGGGGTTCCGGCGAGGTAACGGTGAGGGAGGCGTAGGTGTACGAGGAAAGGCATATATGTTTTAGGGTTTGGAATTTACTTTAGGACATTTTTATTTAAAATCAAAGAATGATCCTGGACCGTTGGATTGGCCTGGTCATTAAAAATCAAAACGGCGCCGTTTGGCGCAGGCAAAATTGGACTGGGCATGGGTTGGGCTGAAATTTGGAGTGGGTAAGGGTATTGGGCTTGGGTTGATTTAATTTTTTGGGGCCTGGGCGGGTGACTTAACATTGGGCTCAATTCAACAGCCCTCTTTTCTTTTAAATTTCTTTTATTCACTTTGGTTTTTTATTTTTTATTCCTTTTATTTATTTTATTTTTGTATTTTATTTTGTATTTTTATTTTTATTTTTCCTAATTTTTATAAAATGCTAAAATAAACTCACAATCAAATTAACACTAAAATTAGATTTTCTAATTAATTCCTAATTAAAAGAAAAATGCAAACTAATACCAATTTGAACTAAAAATACAAAAATGGATCCTTTTTGTTATTTTCTTTACATTTTGTTCTAAAACAAATTAATACTAATTGCTATTGTAAAATTAAATCCCTAAATGCAAATGCATATTTTTGTATTTTCATATGGATTATCATGCACAAATAAAAATGCAACCAATTAACACAAAATTCAACAAAATTCACAAAAAGTGTAAAAAATAAAGAAATTATTTTATTTGGAATTTTTGAAATAATTTGCTTAGGGCAAAAATCACGTGCTCACACCCATGACCCGCGATGCGATGCGATCCAGACCATTTCTTTCCCGGGTTATTTTAAATTAATTATAAATATGTCTTAATCAGAATCTTTCCTTACGAAATTTTTTGATCTTCTTCTCCTTCTTCTACACTAAAATTCTAGTGTGATTTACAGCCTTCGAGTGGTTTGCTATTCCACCGGCGTTTTTGGTACCAACACTCTAATGAGTTAAATCGTTGTATCCTTGGAGGATATTATTCTAGCACCTCGGGTACTTGAGGAAAATAATTTCTTTAAGGATACTATGTGCATTCAGTGGGCTCCATTTTATTCTGAAATTATTTTTCAGATTCAACTTTATTATTTCGACATTCTAATGTTACTAATTTTCTGTTTTTGTTTTCTGTTTTAGAAAATTTACGGTTTCATTATTTATTAAAGGAATATAGATTGATAAACAAGCTTAAGGAAATTAGTTTTTATATTGTAATATGTATTTTGTTTTTGGAGATTAAAACTTGTGTGATTTTCTACTTTTTCTTTTTTTTATATTAATCCATCGGTCCGGGCTTTCATATCCCGTGGTGATGGAGGGTTTGGCATTGACCTCAACGTTGTTTATTGATAATCAAAGTAAAGTACAAGAGGAGGGGACATAAACCTAACCTCTCAAATATAAAATAAAACCTATCTTAATATCTACCTAGTACAGATAGCAGATTCAAAATTAATCTTGCTCCACGGATCTGTCATATGTGCTAGATAACCAAAAGAGCTTGTGATATATAACTCATTCCTTAACAATTATGTCATAGCAACAGGCCAAAGAGGCATTCATCGAGCAACAAAGATTCTTGACCACTTTATGCCTTAGGTTAGGAAGTTGTATTCTGTCAAGTTTGTAATGATCATAGGCTTGCTTCGGCAAATTATTATCAGTTAAGATTATAGTCTCATGAATCTCATGACTCCATTTTGCAAGTATGTCCGCCACATTATTAGCCTCCATGTAACAATGTCTAATAGTAGTATTGTATTGAAAAATAGGATGTTGTATCTCTCGAATAATGATGTTCATGTGCCAACGGGATTCCAAATTATCATTCAACATATCAATCACTAGCTTGGAATCACATTCTACGATAATTCTATCATAACCATTAGAATGACACCACTATAGGCCTAAAAGTGCAGCCTTAGCTTCTGCCAAATTACTTGTGCCACTCCCCAAACTTTGTGAGAAAGCCATAATCATATTCAGAGGCGGATCAAGGATTTGAGGTTTATTGGTTTCTACCGTAATTTCATATTAATATGCAATAATAACTTGATTTTACAGTCATATATTTACTAATATTTAATAAATTTCTTAATATAAATATAGGGTCTACGCAAGAATTACTGGTTTCCCGATAAAGGTGTTAAACGGGTGGGCCGGGCCGGGTTGAGATTTTTTGGACCCGTACGGGCTATGGTCCGGGCCGGTTACGGGTTGGGGCTTACCGGGTTTAACGGGTTCGGGTTCATCCGGGTAAAAATTGAACCGTAAGGGTTACGGGTTGAGGGGGCCGGGCCGGGCCGGGTTTAGTATTTTTTATTTTTTTTGTATTTTATATAACTATTGTAAGTTATATTATAAAGAATACAAGGAAGATGGGAAAAAATTGCACTTATAAATTGCAAGTGCTACATTTATTTCAAAATTCAAACTTACAAATTGAAAGTTTTACATTTAACAACAAGTAAACTATCCAAAAAAGAGTAAATTCAAAGGTTTTGCATTGCCCTTGCAAGTTTTTCATAATCAATATGAACTCATTGTCCTTCTTCTGGAGTGTTAAATTCATATGGGTTACCATGTGTTAATATATCTCCAAGTTCCTCGTCTTCTGGGCTATCAACATCTTCACGTCCTTGATTTCTTCGTTCCGATCTAATCCAATCTCTGAAACATACTAAAACTTCCAAAGCATTGCTTCCCATTGAGTGACGAGTGTCTCCAAGTTGTTGTCTTGCTTGACTAAATGCACTCTCTGATGCAACAATTGAAATTGGCACATTCAGCACGTCCCGAGCCATAGCGAAAAAAACAGGAAATTGCTTTCCATTCTCATGCCACCATCCCAACGATGAAAATTCCTTTGTGCGAGGCTCTTTTTGCTTCTGCAAGTAGAATTGAAGTTCATCAATGTTCGTGCTACTAGTTTGAGTGTTAGAAAATGTAGAAAAAATATTAAAACTATCAAGGCCTTCATCATCATCCATAGTACCAGAAGTGGTACAGTGCATAGTGGGATTAATATTACCTACAGTACGAGCAGCATCATCAATTACATTTGCATAATAATTATATAATTATTGTAAATATTCATTTAGCTTGTTCATACAATTATATAAATCCGGGGTTTCAGTTGGTCCAATCTCTATATAAGTATATAATGCATTCATTAATTGGTGACAATCAGACATCTTAATAGAAGAATTTAAAACAACACCAATTAAGTAAATTGGAGGAATTGGAAAGAAATATATTTTGAATTTTGCTTGCATTTTTTCCACAACATCCTTATATTTTTCTTTCTTCTTAAATTCAAAGAGTAGAAAAGAAATTTCAGCTATATGTACTAAAGTCATAGTAACAGTAGGGTAATATGCTCCAGAAAACTCAACAGTAGCCGTATAAAATTTATGTAAAAAATTAACAACATCATTAATGACCTCCCAAGTAGTAGTTGTTAATATACTGTTTGGATCAGTACAATGCGCATTAGCAACTTCAGTTATTGGGAATATATATTTGTAGCAAAATTTAAAAAATATATATGTATAATTCCATCTAGTAACAATTTCGTCTGGCATGAATTTGGGTTTAAGGTTATACTGGACACACTTATTCTTAAATTCCTTTATTCTAGATTGTCTATTATTTTCTTGAATAACACCAACTGCTCTTCTAACATGAGTAATCTCAGTTGAAAATAAATCAATGCCACGTTTAACAATTAAATTATAAATATAACATGCACACTTAACATGAAAATTTTCATCAAAAGGTGGTTGCAAATGTAGTTTTAATATTGAAATTGTGGCATTATTGTTAGAAGCATTATCAAAAGACATACACAATACTTTTTGCTTGAGATTATAAAATTCAACAACTTCACAAATAGTACCACTTATAAATGCAGCAGTATGACTCTGGTCTTCATCATATCTAAAAGTGATAATACGTTTTTGCATACAAGTAGTATCATCTATCCAATGACATGTAATTGTCAAATAATTATTTCCATTAACAGCATGGCCAATATCAGAAGTTAGAGAAACTCTACAAGGAAGGTGGCTAAACAAATAACGAATGTATGTTTGATATTGTCCATGAAGTCTAAAGACATCAACTTTACAAGTAATTCTAGGGATACCTTTAAATAAAGGATTGTAAATCCTTTGAATATACATAATAAGATATGATGAAAAAGCAAAAGAAAAAGGTAGACAACCCAAAACAATCATTTTTGTTAACTCCTCACGATCCTTCATTTTATCATATTTCACTAGACCTCCAGTTGTAGGGTTAAGAGTTGTTTGATTTCCATCACCATCATCGCCCTATTCTATGGGATGCTCAGTTCTCATATGTCTACTAAGCGTCTCAGTCCCCCTTAAATTTTCTCCAGTTAAATGTTTAAAATCACCTTTACAAAGTTTGCATCTAACTTTATCAGTACCTTCTATTATTTCAAAAAAATTTCAAACCATACTTCTTTTTCTATGATTAGTAGTTGGAGCCACATGTGGTCTATTACTAGTGCCACGACCACCATCCCTTGTAGCAACTCCAACACTACCAGCTCCAGCACTAGTAGGTGTAGCTGGTATCTCATCTTCCATTCCTAATTCATTATCTTCTATTCCAAAATCTTCTTGTAACTGTTCATAATCTATATTATCATTACGCGATGTTTCGGAAACATGTGTAAATGTTAATAGGGTACTATTACTACCAGATGCTGAAGGACTACCTTTTTTTTTCTCCTACTAGTAACTTTTCTACACGCTTTTTTAGCAGCATTAAACATATTGTAAAAATTAAAGTATAAGCTAAAATTAAATATGCAAGAAAAATAGTAAATAAGAGAAAGAGTTGGAAGGAGTGCACCGAATTCGATAATAAATTGAGCACTTGATTACGCAATTTTGATGTTACCACGAACAAACGTCAAGCAAGTATTTCAATTTTGAAGTTCAATTGTTCAAACTTTAAAATCCGAATGATAAAACACGATAAATTAAATTCAAGAAAAAAGAGCCAAATAAAATTAGAAGATGAATTGAAGACTTGAAGTCTTGAAAATTGGAGAATACGAGAATGAGAGAAATTGAAATTGAGAAATGAGAGTTGGGGGGTATTTATAGTTTTAGAAAAGGTTAATTTTGTAAATTGAAAAAAGTTTAAATTTTTTTTTAAAAAAGGCTATTTGTGCAATTGAAACATTGGGCAACGAATCCCTGCTAGGGGTGACCGTTGCCAACGGTAGTGGGCCCCAGTTATTTCAAAAAATTAAAAAAAACAAAAAAAAATTATAGCCGTTGTACCGGGCCGGTCTAGGCTGGCTAAATCGGTACATGGTACTGTTCACGTGGACCGAGTTTGACCGCTTCGGTTAACCGGTAAAAAAAACTAAACGGACCAACCCCCTCTACCCCTCCTACCCAGCCCCACCCGGCCCTTATGTACCAGGTCGGTTCGGTTCTGATTTTTTCCGGTCTGGGCCGGTCCGATTACGGGTCAACCCGGCCCGTTTAACACCTTAGTTCTCAGGAACTCGTAGTCTATGCACTAGGTCCGCCCCTGATCATATTACCCCTGTGATCTCTTAAAATGCCCCCAGCACTAGTCATATTATTACCCTGTTTGCTACCATCTATATTAAGCTTGGCCCAACCAAATAAAGGTTTTTCCTAATGTACAGGAACACATATAATCTTTGTGGTTAAGGCAATGAGTTTATCACATATACTATGCCATGGGAGAAATCCATCTATAGAAATGTTATGTTTAAAAATCACCCATCTCAAATGGGAAAGAACCTGGAATTGAACTCTTGTAAAAGAAATATTAATATCTCATACCTTATTATTGTATTTACAACTCCACCAGTTGCTAAGAATAATCAGAACAATGTTGTCCTCCCATCTGATTCCAATGGTGTGCCAAAGTGTATCCATGTATTATTTTGCCATCTATCCATTGATAAAACTATGATGCATGGTCTCTACTTGCGGTGTCCTGCAATAGTTATATCTTGACACAATATTTTGTCTAAATCTAGAAATTATATCATCGAATACCCTTAATTAATCTCCACATCAAAAGGACATTTTATAAGGTAAGTATTTGTGCCAAACTCCCTTCAGTATTGGTGTAATGCCTCTTGACTATCTTATAGCTTGCCATACTGATGAAGTAATAGATAGACCGGCGGAGGAGGGCATCCACACGACTTTATCAGCATAGTTAGGATCTTCCAGCTTAGTAGAATAAATTAAATTTTGAGGCACCATTGAAGCAAGTAAGTGTAAAGGTTGTGATTGACAAACATGTTCAATTAAAATAACTCTGCCTCCTATTAATAATAATATACCATGCCATCCATTAGTTTTCCTCACAATTTTTATCATTGAATCATTAAAATAATAGATTCTTTTTCTTCCCACATATAATGGACATCCTAGATAAGTGATAGGGAAGTTAATATGCTTGAAATCGGTAATCTCTTAAATATCATTAATATGACTTGATTCGGCATTGGGCAATACTATAAAGCAACTTTTCGCATAGTTAATAGATCGCACTGAACATTTCTCATTGTCCTTCCGTTGTTTCATGATCAAGTCTAAAGAATTCTTGGATCCAGAGGTAAAAATCATTACATCATCAGCATATGTTAGATGTGTAATTTGTAGTCCTGCTCTATGTGCATAGAAAAACCTTGAAACATATCATTGGATAACAGTTGGTTAAGCATCCTAGATAAAACCTCGGATCCAATAATTAATAAAGTTGGTGACAAAGGATCCCCTGAAAATTTCTCATTATTCTTCCGTTGTTTCATGATCAAGTCTAAAGAGTTCTTGGATCCAGAGGTGAAAATCATTACATCATCAGCATATGCTAGATGTGTAATTTGTAGCCCTGCTCTCTGTGCATAGAAAAACCATGAAACAGATCATTGGATAGAAGTTGGTTAAGCATCCTAGATAAAACCTCAGATCCAATAATGAATAAAGCTGGTGACAATGGATCCCCTGAACATTTCTCATTATTCTTCCGTTGCTTCATGATCAAGTCTAAAGAGTTCTGGGATCCAGAGGTGAAAATCATTACATCATCAGCATATGCTACATATGTAATTTGTAGCCCCGCTCTCTATGCATAGAAAAACCTTGAAACATATCATTGGATAGCAGTTGGTTAAGAATTCTAGATAAAACCTCGGATCTAATATTGAATAAAATTGGTAACAATAGATCCCCTGAACATTTCTCATTATTCATCCGTTGTTTCATGATCAACTCTAAAGAGTTCTTGGATCCAGAGGTGAAAATCATTGCATCATCAACATATGCTAGATGTGTAATTTGTATCCCTACTCTCTGTGCTTAGAAAAACCTTGAAACAGATCATTGGATAGCAGTTGGTTAAGCATCCTAGATAAAACCTCGGATCCAATAATGAAAAAAGCTGGTGACAATGGATCCCCTGAACATTTCTCATTATTCTTCCATTGTTTCATGATCAAGTCTAAATAGTTCTTGGATCCAGAGGTGAAAATCATTACATCATCAGCATATGCTAGATGTGTAATTTGTAGCCCTGCTCTTTGTGCATAGAAACACCTTGAAACAAATCATTGGATAGCAGTTGGTTAAGCATCCTAGATAAAACCTCAGATCCAATAATGAATAAAGTTGGTGACAATGGATCACCTGAACATTTCTCATTATTCTTCCGTTGTTTCACGATCAAGTCTAAAGAGTTCTTGGATCCAGAGGTGAAAATCATTACATCATCAGCATATGCTAGATGTGTAATTTGTAGCCCTGCTCTTTGTGCATAGAAAAACCTTGAAACAGATCATTGGATAGCAGTTGGTTAAGCATCCTAGATAAAACCTCAAATCCAATAATGAATAAAGTTAGTGACAATGGATCCCCTGAACATTTCTCAATATTCTTCCGTTGTTTCATGATCAATTCTAAAGAGTTCTTGGATCCAGAGGTGAAAATCATTACATCATCAGCATATGCTAGATGTGTAATTTGTAACCCTGCTCTTTGTGCATAGAAAAACCTTGAAACAGATCATTGGATAACAGTTGGTTAAGCATCCTAGATAAAACCTCGGATCCAATAAAGAATAAAGTTAGTGACAATGGATCCGCTGAACATTTTTCAATATTCTTCCGTTGTTTCATGATCAAGTCTAAAGAGTTCTTGGATCCAGAGGTGAAAATCATTACATCATCAACATATGCTAGATGTGTTATTTGGAACCCTGCTCTCTATGCATAGAAAAGCCTTGAAACAGATCATTGGACAACAGCTGGTTAAGCATCCTAGATAAAACCTCGGATCCAATAATGAATAAAGTTGGTGATAATGGATCCCCTGAACATTTCTCATTATTCTTCTGTTGTTTCATGATCAAGTCTAAAGAGTTCTTGGATCCAAAGGTGAAAATCATTACATCATCAGCATATGCTAGATATGTAATTTGTAGCCCTGCTCTCTGTGCATAGATAAACCTTGAAACAGATCATTGGATAACAGTTGGTTAAGCATCCTAGATAAAACCTCGGATCCAATAATGAATAAAGTTGGTGACAATGGATCCCCTAAACATTTCTCATTATTCTTCCGTTGTTTCATGATCAAGTCTAAAGAGTTCTTGGTTCCAGAGGTGAAAATCATTACATTATCAACATATGCTAGATGTGTAATTTGTAGCCCTACTCTCTGTGCATTGAAAAACCTTGAAACAGATCATTGGATAGCAGTTGGTTAAGCATCCTAGATAAAACCTCGGATCCAATAATGAATAAAGTTGGTGACAATGGATCCCTTGAACATTTCTCATTATTCTTCCGTTGTTTCATGATCAAGTCTGAAGAGTTCTTAGATCCATAGGTGAAAATCATTACATCATCAGCATATGCTAGATGTGTAATTTGTAGACCTGCTCTTTGTGCATAGAAAAACCTAGAAACAAATCATTGAATAGCAGTTGGTTAAGCATCCTAGATAAAACCTCGGATCCAATAATGAATAAAGTTGGTGACAATGGATCCTCTTGTTTAAGAACCCGGGATAAATGAAAGAAACTATTTATGTTACCATTTACTAGAATAGAATACCAATTGTTGGATAAAGATCTCCAAATCATATCCACCCAGTCTTTAGAAAAACCTAACTTTCGCAATGCAACTAAAATGAAGTCCCAATTAACCCTGTTATATGCTTTGGCCATATCCAATTTGATCACAACATTACCACCTTCATTAGCTTTATTAATGGACTACTTCCTAAGCGAGGGGAATATTTTCAGCGATAAGCCTGCCAGAAACAAACTCACTTTGGTTTACTGATATGAGTTTAGGAAGGATTAGTACCAATCTATTTCACATTATCTTCGAGATGATCTTGGTGGAAAAATTACTACGATTAATGGGTTTAAGGTCAGGGAAGGTTTCAGGATGCTCTATCTTAGGTATAAGAATCAAACAAGAACTTGTATAGTATCTCGTCAAATTATTTTCATTGAAAAAGGTCTGAATTAATTCAACCAAATCTTTCTTTATAATATCCTAACAACCCCGATAAAAACCTCCACCAAAGCCATCGGACCTGGGGCACTATTCATTTTCATGCTAAAAACTGCAGCTCTTATTTCCAGCTCTTCAGGTATTGCACATAAAATATCATTATCTTTCAAAGTGATGATAAGATCAATAATATCCAAAAATTGCAATTGAGGTGATTGAATTTCCTTCCTGAAAAGGACTTAGAAAAATTCATAGCACCATTTGCAATCTCGTGATCTCCCTGAAGCCATTGTCCATCTTGTGTCTTTATTTTGTGTAGTGTCAGTCTTCTCCTTCTCTCATTAATAATGGCATGACAATATTTACTATTGGAATCACCTTCTTCTAGCCATCTAATATTCGCCTTTTGTTTCAACATAGCTTTTTCAACCTTCAACCATTTAGTGTATTTAGCCTGGGCCTTGTGCAGCTCAGCTCTGTGTGTCATCATCATTGTCAATGTATTACATCTCTAATTGTACCATTTTGTGTTCTCATTCTTTAACCTTCAAAAACACATCTCCAATTTGCTCTTTGAACCAAACACTCAGTTTCCTGGCAACATGCTTCATTTTTTGTTGGAACCTCCGCATAACATTTCCATCTATCTCAGTATCCCAAGCTTGTTGTACAACATTGAAGAAATTAGGTTGGTCAACCTAGAAATTTAAGAATTTAAAATATCTGATAAAAATATGATCAGGAACTGCACATTTCATAAGCATCGGAGTATGGTCAGAACCTATGCTAGCTAGATGCACTATTTCGTTCCTCGGAAAGAGACTGGTCCACTCATTACTATGTCCAATCTTTTCTAAATTCTTTTTCCACTGCCCCTACTATTGCACCAAGTAAATATAGGTCCGGTAAATTCTACATCAACCATACCACATTCTTAAATACATGATATGAATTTCCAGCTTTTTTTCATTCTATGAGGTATGCCTCATTTCTCCTCTTCAGCTTCCAATATAACATTAAGATCCTAAGAGATGCACCACGGTCTACTGATATTGTGACTGCATTGTACCAAACTATCTCCCACAAAGGTATTCTCAGAACTCTTTTGGTCTTGGCATAAACAATAATCATCCAGAAGATTGTGTCGTTCCCTTTCTATTTCATTTGTAAAGTAACTTGTTGCTCATCTTCAATATGAGTAGACTCCACAAATGGTTCTTGGATGGCAATGAGTTGAAGTTTGTACATGTTTGATAAAAAAAATTATTCTTCAAAAGCCCCCTAGATTTAACCCCTCTGATATTCCATGTAATGGAGCTAATAATTAAACACAATGGTGTTTAGGTTTGTATAGTTTGTTTGGCTATCATGTTTACCATGGTTATAGGGCCTAGATCTCCACAATTTCTCTTTCCTTTTTCTTCGTATTTTTTCCACCCTGCCTAGGTGATAAATTTCCTTTAGGATGTGCTCATTTGTTTGTTGTGTCGCTACATTCTCACCCTCTTGATCTCTCCATGAAGTTCTTGGGGCAAATGCATTCAAAAGCTTTTCTTCGTCAGTGGAATTGCATTCTTTATATCTGTCTTCCTCTTCCTTGTCTTCCTGACTATCAGCATCATATTCACTAGAGTTGACCTCATTTCCATTTTTTTCATCATGTTCTGTTAATTCAAGAGAATCAATCATATCTTCCTCGATTTTGTGAGGCTCATTTTGAAGAAAAATGAAAAGAAAAAAAATGGGATAGGCGGTGCCTAACTTTATTGAAGAAAAATGGGATAGGAGGTGCCTAACTTTGTTGACAAATTTGTTGAAGAAAAATGGGATAGGAGGTGCCTAACTTTGTTGACAAATTTGTTGAAGAAAAATTGGATGGAAGGTGCTTAACTTTGTTGAAAAATTATATGACTAAATGCATCTTCTTTGTATGGAAACTCTTACTATAAATAGAGGTATCCATTCTTCATTTCTAACACACCAAAATAAGAGAGAAACAATAGAAGTTAGAGAGAGTAATCCACAGATTGTAGTCTGTGAGATAAATAGTGAGTGTGAGTAATATTGTAGTGAGATATTTTAAATAAAGGGTATTATTTCTTTCAAAGTTGTAGTAGTCTCTTGACACTACTAAGTTGTACTATTATAGTGGTTATATTACTCCACTCGGGTATTGTATTTTACCCCATTAAAGAGTTGGTGTCGTTGTTACTCTCTTGTATTATTATTATTATTATTATTATTATTATTATTATTATTATTTGTCGTGGATATTATTCCTGGGCGGGATTATAATTTTATCCCAACGACGTGGTATCAGAGCCATGGCAAATAATGGTCTGCTATCTTTTCATTACCCTCGTCTCACAAAAGATAATTATGAGAAATTATGTCTACGTATGAAAGCCATTATTAGCTCTCAGGATGTATGAAAAATCGTAGACAGAGGGTATGCAAAACCCGATAATGAGGAAGATCTGCCTCAAAATGAAAAAAAGTCTTGGCAAAGACAAGGAAGAAGGATCAACAAGCATTCACGCTCATCCACCAATGTTTGGATGATGCCATGTTTGAGAAGCTGGCAGATGTTACCACCTCAAAGGAAGCTTGGGGGATTTTACAAAATTCTCTTCAAGGAGTTGACAAAGTGAAAAAGGTAAAACTTCAAACTCTAAGGGTTACTTTTGAATTTTTAAAAATGAAAGAATCCGAATGCATCTCGGATTATTTTTTAAAAGTGAAGGCTATTGTAAATCAACTAAGAAGATACAGGGAGGACATAGAAGATGTCTGTGTGGTAGAAAAGATCCTTCGTACTTTAACACCTAAATTTCATTTTATGGTGTGTGCTATTGAGGAGTCTAAAGATTTAGACTCTATGATGGTGGAGCAATTGGAAGGCTCTTTACAGGCCCATGAAGAAAAGATCAAAATCAAAAGGAGACAAGAAGTGCCATTGGAGCAACTTCTTAAAACTCAGGCATCCTTCAAGAATTATGGAGGTGAAACAAGCTATCGAGGAAACGGACGAGGCCGAGGAGGTCATGGAAGAGAAAGAAGTAATGGAAAAAACTTCAACAATGAAGTTAAAATCCACCAAACATTTAGAGGTCGTGGACAAAAAGGAGGAACGGGACGTGGCTACTACCAAGAAAATAATGGACAAAGGTATGACAATTCAAAAATTGAGTGTTATACTTGTCATAAATTTGGCTATTACTCTTGGGAATGTCGTAGCAATGTTGAAAAAAAAGCTAACCTTGTTGACGGCAAGAAAGAATAAAATGAGTCAATGTTGTTGAAAAATGAGTCAATGTTGTTGATGGCACTCAAGGAAGAAGACGGAGATTATTGCAGCTCGTGGTATTTGGACAATGGAGCAAGCAATCATATGTGTGGATGCAAAAAGAAGTTTGTGGAGATTAATAAAACAGTGAGAGGTAATGTGTCCTTTGGAGATACCTCAAAGGTTTAAATCGAAGGGATAGGTACGATTCTGATCTCCTGTAAAGATGGTAGTCACAAGTTAATTCAAGATATTTATTATGTGCCCCAAAAAAAGTAATATTTTAAGTTTGGGACAACTTCTTGAAAAGGAATATGACATCCACATGAAAAATATGCATCTTTGGCTTAGAGATTCAAGTGGAATTCTAATTGCTAAAGTGCATATGGCTAAGAATAGGTTATTCTCTCTGAATCTTAAGACAATTGATGCAAAGTGTTTGAAGGCTACTGTGCAAGATGAACCATGGTGTTGGCATATGCGATTTGGGCACTTGAATTTTGAAGCGCTCAAATCAATGGGAGAAAAGAACATGGTACAAGGCATACCAATAATCAACTATCCAAATCAATTGTGTGAAGCTTGTCTTCTTGGGAAACATGCAAGGAGGAGTTTTCCAAAGGAGGCCATGTCAAGATCAACCAAGCCGCTCCAGCTTGTCCACACTGATGTGTGTGGACCAATCAGTCCACCTTCTTTTGGTAAAAGAAAATACTTTCTGCTTTTCATTGATGACTTTAGTAGAAATACTTGGGTTTATTTCTTGAACCAAAAATCTAAAGATTTTGCTAGTTTTAAAAATTTTAAAGTACTTGTGGAGAAATAAAGTGGCTATGAAATTAAAGCTCTAAGGTCCGATAGAGGAGGCGAATTCACTTCAAACGAATTTAATGACTTCTGTCAACTTCATGGAATTAATCGCCCTATAACGGTACCTTATTCACCTCAACAAAATGGTGTTGCAGAGAGAAAGAATCGAAGGATTTTAATATGGCTAGATGTATGTTGAAAGCTAAAAGTATGCCCAAGGAATTTTGGGCCGAAGCTGTTTCTTGTGCAGTTTATTTGAATAACAGGTCTCCAACAAGAAATGTTAGAGATCAAATACCTCAAGAAGCATGGAGTGGAAGAAAGCCAAATGTCAATCACTTGAGAATCTTTAGGAGCATAGCCTATGCTCATGTGCCACATCAAGGGAGAGCAAAGCTTGACGATCGAAGTGTCAAGCATGTGTTTGTTGGCTATGATACGAGTTCAAAAGGTTATAAGCTATACAACCCAAGCAGTGGCAAGGTGATGGTAAGTCGCGATGCTGAATTTGATGAAGAATTGACATGGGATTGGGAAGCTCAGGAAGAAACTTCATATGATTTTCTTCCATACTTTGGTGATGAAGAAGAACCAGAGACCGTGGAACCTGAGCAGGATACAACTCCACCTCCTTCTCCAACCAATGTTGCATCTCCCTCTTCTCAAGAAAGTTCAAATGAACAGCTGTAAAGGATAAGGAGTATTCAAGAGCTCTACGAGGACACAAAAGAAGTTACTAATTTTGATTTTTTATGTTGTCTCTTTGCTGACAGTGAACCAATGAACTTTGATGAAGCTGTTACAAACAAAAAATGGAGACAAGCCATGTAGGAGGAGATTAGTCATAGAAAAAGTACATCTGGTTTTGTATTTTTCTTGGGGGATTCTGTTATTTCTTGGAGTTCAAAGAAACAGTCTATAGTTACTCTCTCGACTTGTGAAGCGGAATATATATCAGCAACATCATGTGCCTGTCATGCTATTTGGCTAAGAAGATTATTGAAGGAGATCAATTTGCCACAAATTAAGGCTACAGAGGTTTGTATTGATCACAAATCTGCACATGCACTTGCCAAGAATCCAGTGTATCACGATCGAAGCAAGCATATAGATACAAGGTACCATTTCATCAGAGAGTGCACTGCCAATAAAGAAGTGAAGCTCAAATATGTGAAGTCTCATGATCAAGTTGCAGACATTTTTACAAAACCTCTCAAGTTTGAAGATTTTCAGAGATTGAGAACAAGACTTGGACTGAAGAAGAAAAATCAAAATTAAGGGAGATATTTGTGAGGATCATTTTGAAGAAAAATGAAAAGAAGAAAAATGGGATAGGAGGTGCCTAACTTTGTTGACAAATTTGTTGAAGAAAAATGGGATAGGAGGTGCCTAACTTTGTTGAAAAATTATATGACTAAATGCATCTTCTTTGTATGGAAACTCTTACTATAAATAGAGGCATCCATTCTTCATTTCTAACACACCAAAATAAGAGAGAAACAATAGAAGTTAGAGAGAGTAATCCACAAATTGTAGTCTGTGAGATAAATAGTGAGTGTGAGTAATATTGTAGTAAGATATTTTAAATAAAGGGTATTATTTCTTTCAAAGTTGTAGAGTGGTTATATTGCTCTACTCGGGTATTGTATTGTACCCCATTAAAGAGTTGGTGTCGTTGTTACTCTCTTGTGTTATTATTATTTATCGTAGATATTATTCCTGGGCGGGATTATTATTTTATCCCAACAGGTTTGAGGCATCTGCTTACTTGTGCTACATAGATTGTGTCCTTATTAGTACACAGGGTGTCTTTAAGAGATATTTGATTGGAATGTTTCACAATCAGTACTGATGTTTCTTTTCCTTTCAGCTGCACCAAATTATCTATTGTTAAATGTACCACCCTTGGAACTGCTAGCCTCAACAGGTTTTATAGCATCACTACATTGTGGTAGATTCTCTTTTTTCTCAACAGAGTTCATCAGCTCAGGACTACTTGTGCTAGCTATCTCAGTTGGTTTTTCACTTTCATTAAGCTGCGACAATTGTTCGAAAGTGTTGGCCACAGGTATAGGAGAGTTAATGCATTCAGGCATATGTACCAAAGTTTGGCTATTCTTCTGTGCAGTCACCACAACAATAGTATTTCCCTTCAACAAGCTTTTTATTTCTTCATTAGCACCTGCCTAGTTTTGTTGATCAACGTTAGTCCCTTTTTTTCTAACCACCCATTTCATCTTCTTAGCTTTAAGAGTATTCTAAATCTTTTGCCTTCTAAAAATTGTTTTCTAAGCCATGGGATTTTTATTTTTTGCTCCTTTCAGAGTGGTAGGAATGGCAATGCAATTTTCATCTTTAGTAACCACCCAAACTAAATCTTGCCTTTGCACAGCTAAATCTGTTTCAGTCTTTACTTTAGCAAACTTAGGTCTAGATTTAGCCGAGGTATCTTTATCAATAGTAATGAGGGGTACTTATAGGAGAATTGATCCTCTTTAGAGCATCCCAGTTGTAATAGTGCCATTTTAAGACAGGCAGATGGATCCAGGCAGGGACGAGAGTCTTTTCTTCTTCGGGAATCAGGATTGAAATCCTTAGTCCATCGCATGATTTTCATTGGAGAGCCAAAATTGTAACTTTGTCCCTAAAGTGATAGAAGCCATTGAAGTCCTCTTCTTATGCGAAATCGATGAAGATATGTTTACCATCGTAGTACCCTATTTTTATAGCTCCCATCATCGAAAATCTTGCATTGAAGTCTCTGGAAATATCCTCGATACGTGGTTTGCGGTGGGAGAATTTTTCCAATTATCGTTAATCGACACACACTGGCGAGTTCCTCCTCTTCTTGAGGGGAGAAGATGACAGTAGGTTTACCTTTGTAAATTTCCGGTGGGCGAAATGGCAATCGAAGAACTTTTTTTTGCTTGGAAATAGTGGATTTGGGATCTACTGTTGTATTGGTACAGCTCGGAGTACTGTTTAGGTGTTCCCCACTCGCTATTAGCAGTTGGCATTAGCCAGAACGCTCATCAGAAAAGAACTTCAGGATTTTAGTGTTGGGGGCGCATGGGGAGCGTTTCAACGGTCATAAACTCATGCTAAGTTTTTATGTGTGGTTTTCTACTCATTTTGAAAATTTCTATTTATGATTTGAATTTATAAAAACTTTATTCGAGTATTAAAATTCAAAAACGATTTGAAGAATGTTTTCCGTAAAATAATATATATAAAAACTTTGATTTTTATTTATTAAGCTTACTATTTATCATTAATTACAGTACTGTACATTATTCTATTTTTTGTCATTAATCGAACTGTTCTGTTGTTGATAGTGAGAAACAATAATTGATAATAGAAATCCTTTTGCGAATATTACGTCAACGACGATAGCCTCTTCAAGCCGAACTGTTGTGCCACTGACCGAGAAATCGAGGAAATTTTTTAGAGCCAACTTTAAAGGATGTCGGTAAATGGTTTTCTTCTGGCTTACCACGCTTGGTATGCAGAAGTTCACCAGTGAAGACCCTCTAGTTCATGCCACCGATATGCGGGACAATGAGAAGTTTATGATTGTTGAGACGTGAAAACAAGCCGACTTTCTTTGCTACATCCTAAGTGTTTTGGAGGATGACTTGTACAATATCTACAGCATTATGAATGATTCGAAATAATTATGGGACGCGCTTGAAAAGAAGTACAAGACTAAAGATGCTTGCTTGAAAAAGTTTGTGGCTGCCAAGCATATAATGATAGACTATAAAACCGTTGGAACACAAGTTCAAGAGTTTCAAATTATTTGTCACGACCTTATTATTGAAGGTATGGTAGTGAATGAATCATTTCAAATGGCTACAATGATTGAAAAATTGCCTAATTCGTGGAGATTTCAAAACTATGTAAAGCACAAGCACAAAGAAATGGAAATCGAAGATCTTGTGATTCGTCTCAAGATTGAGGAAGACAACAATATAACCGAGAAAAAGTCTCGTGAAAATTCAACGATTATGGGAACTAATATCGTTGAAGATACTGATCCAAAAAGTAAGAAGAGGACGAGGTCGTATGGACAAACTAAGGAGTAGAACAAGAAATAATTCAAAGGCAACTGCTACAATTGTGAAAAAGCTTATCACAAATACCTTGATTGTTGTCTCCCGAAAAAGGATAAGAAAAAGGGACAAGTCAATATAGTGGAGAAGAATGATGACTTTGATGATCTGTGTGTAATGCTTTCAGAATGCAACCTAGCTGGAAATCCGAAGGAGTGGGGGATTGACTCTGGAGCAATTCGACATGTTTAAGTTGTCAAAGAAGCATTTACGACTTACTCTACTGCTGCTCCCGAAGAAAAGATTTCCATGAAAAATATTTTAACACCCAAGATTGAGGGTTATGGGGAGATAGTCCTGAAGATGACTTCTGGCAAGGTGTTAACGCTCAATAACGTTCTTCATGTTCCTACTATAGAATTTAGTTTCAACTTCTTTACTTGTTAAGAATGGATTCAAATGCGTATTTGTATCTGAAAATATTGTTATATGGAAGAATAAAATGTATGTTGGAAAGGGCTATCTCACAGAGGGCCTTTTCAAACTCAATGTAATGGTTGTTGACAGTATTAATAAAATTTCAGCTTCTTCTTTGTCACGATCCGGATTTCTCACCCTCAGGAGTCGTGATGGCGCCTACTAATGTAAGCTAAGCAAGCCAATCCATTAAAACTAATTACTTCATTATCCATTTATTCCTTTTTATCAAACATAAAGCGATAACCTATAAATAGCAAAAAGTTAAATTAAGCGGGAGAAAATAATAAAATATCTGAAATCTATGTTTATTACAATTACTCAAGCCTTAATCACCCAAAACCTGGTGTCACAGTGTCACAGACGGTCTAAGATTCACTATATATAAAGTCTGAAGAAAATAACAATACATTGTTTCTGAATGTAAGGAAAATGAAATAGGGAATAGGGATAGAGGGAGACGCTAGGGCCTGCGGACGCTTGTAGGTCTACCTTGGATCTTCGCGTGGACTGAAGGTAACTTCTAAACTACGCTCCAAGAGTTGCTCCGGGATCTGCACATAGTGCAGAGTGTAGTATCAGCACAACCGACCCCATGTGCTGGTAAGTACCTAGCCTAACCTCGGCAAAGCAGTGACGAGGCTAGGACCAGACTACCAAATCATCTGTGCAATTTAATACATATAGTGGAAAAGAAATACGAAAATAAACAATCAAGTATGGGAGAGGGATCATGCTGCGGAGAGATATCACTTTCCGGATAGAAAGACAACAGGTAAAGGAAAGAAACAATATATATCTCGAATATCAACAAAGAATCATAAATCAATAAATGCAGGGCGTCACCCTTCGTGCTTTTACGTTCGTCCTCACCAAAGCAATCATATAATTAAAAAGTGCACGGTATCACCTTTCGTGCTTTTACTGTCTTTCCTCGCCATATAATCAATATAATCAGCACGGAATGGTACGTCGTGCAGCACGACACCACCCTTCGTGCTTTACACTCTTTCCTTACAATCATACACGACATCACCCTTTGTGCTTTACACTCTTTCCTCATGAAAATAATGCACGGCATCACCCTTCGTGCTTTAACTCTCTTCCTCACCCAAACAACAATTACAAACAATAGGGCAAGGGAATACATGAGATTATAATAAGAATCCCGGCAAGGGAACAATAATTCAACAATTAAGTGCCGACAAGGGAATAACATCAATAATATCAACATCCGGACAAGGGAGATAACAAATAAAGCAACAATATCCCAGAAAGGGAGGCAACATAATGATCTCTTCTCTTTCTCACTTTTACTTCACAATTCACTTCACAACTCGAGCCAATGCTCTAGAAGTTTAATTATCACTTATACTTTCACAATTCACTCATCAACTTGAGTCAACGCTCCTCAATGTTCATAGGTCACAATTCTTTACACAACAAATAGAACTCTTCACCAAGGCATGAATAATACAACGAAGTCATGAAAATCACAATATAAGACTCACGGGCATGCTAGACATCAACGTATAGATACTCGTCACCATGCCTATACGTTGTACTCCACATTCACAACATAGAAATTAGGACTTGACTCCTAATCTCTCAAGCTAAGGTTAGACCAAACACTTACCTCGATGCCGCGAATACAACTCACGTCTCAACTATCATTTTACCTCTTGATTCCACCACCAATTCGCTCGTATCTAGCCATAAGTTACTGGATTATATCAATAAACGCTAAATGAATCAACTCCAATGCATAAAAATAAGTTTTCTAAAGTTTTACCCAAAAAGTCAAAAGTCGACCTCGGGCCCACATGGTAAAAACCTGAGGTTCGAACCAAAATACTACTACACATTCACTTACGAACTCAAATATATAATTTGTTTTGAAATCGGACCTCAAATCGATGTCTAAATCCCCAAATTTGGAAAAAAACCTAGGTTCCACCCAAAACTTCCATTTTCCCCCATGAAAATCATTGATATTGAGTTGAAATCATGTTAAAAAGATCTTAAGGATTGAAGAAAACTAGTTAAAAATGACTTACAATTGATTTGGAGAAGAAGTTGCCCTCTGAAAAATCGCCCCTCATGTTTTTGGGGTTTTGGAAAATGAAACCACTCTCGGATGCCCTGTGTGGACCGCACAAAATCGAGTGCGGCCGCACAGTGGACCAGTGAACCTGTATGGACCGTACAAAATCAAATGCGGCCATACAACGGACTAGTGAACCTGTGCGGACCGCACAAAATCGAGTGCGTCCACATAGCCCCCTCCGCGCACCGCACGAAATCGCTTGCGGCCATAAAGGCCCCTTCCACGGTCGCACTAGAATTCTTGCGGTCCGCACTGGTAGGTTCAGAGATCTGCAACTTCTCTAAACGTGCAACAACTGTGTTTTAATCCTAAGACATCCCGGAACCTATCCGAAACTCTCCCGAGCCCTCGGAACTTCAAACCAAACATGCATACTAACTCAAAAATATCATATGGATCTACTCGTGCAATCACATCATCAAATTAACATGTAAAATTATGAATTAAACCTCAAAACTCAACATTTCCATCAAGATCTCTCAAAGGTCATACTCTTTAACCGGAAGTCCAAATCACGTCAAGTAAATTCCGTTTTTTCCCCACCAAATTTCGCAGTTATCTTTCAAATTCTATAACAAGTTTGTACCAGGATTCAGAACCAAAATACGGGCCCGATAACAATGGTTTCAAACATAAATTCTTTTCTTCATTTCTTAGATAATTCATTAAAACAATTTCTTCCAAAAATTGATTTCTAAGGCTTGGGACCTTGGAATTCATTTCCGGGCATAGCCCTAAGTCATATATTTTACTGCAGACCTCCCGGGATCGTCAGAACATGGATCCCGACCCGTTTTCTCAAAATGTTGACCAAGGTCAACCATGATCAAATGTTAAGTCCAGAAATTTCTATTTCTCATATTTTCACATAAAAGGCTTTCCGAATATAGGTCTGGACCACACACGCAAATCAAAATGAGGTGAAAAGGAGGTTTTTTAGACCTTGAAACACTGAATTTACTTGCAACATATCACATTCTCCACCTCTAAAACAATCGATTCGTCCTCGAACGGACATAAGAAAGAAGTATATGCGTCGGGAAAAAGATGAGAATAACGGCTCCGCATATCGGACTTGAACTCCCAGGTCGATGCCTCAGCAGGCTAACCTCTCCACTGAACACGAACATAAGGGAAATTCTTCGACCTCAACTGACAAACCTACCAGTCTAGAATAGCTACCGGCTCCTCCTCGTAAGACAAGTCCTTGTCCAACTGGACAGTGCTGAAATCTAACAAGTGGGATGGATCGCCATGATATTTCTGAAACAAGGACACATGAAACACTAGATGCACGGCTGATAAGCTCGGCGACAATGCAAGTCTATAAGCCACCTTTCCCACTCGATCAAGAATCTCAAACGGACCAATGAACCTAGGGCTGAGCTTGCCCTTCTTCCCAAATCTCATCACGACCTTCATAGGTGATACTCGAAGCAATACCCGCTTACCGACCATGAATGCCAAAGCACGAACCTTGCAGTCGGCGTAACACTTTTACCTAGAATGAGCTGTACGAAGCCTATCCTGAATAATTCTAACTTTGTCCAAGGCATCCTGAACCAGATCCGTACCTAACAACCAAGCCTCTCCCGGCTCAAACCATCCAACCGGCGACCGATACTACCTACCATACAAAGCCTCATAAGGAGCCATCTGGTAGCTGTTGTTGTAGGAAAACTCTGCTAAGGGAAAAAACTGATCCCACAAGCCTCCAAAGTCAATGACACAAGCTCGGTGCATATCTTCCAAAATCTGAATAGTCCTCTCGGACTGCTCGTCCGTCTGAGGATGAAATGTTGTGCTCAACTCAACCCATGTTCCCAACTCTCACTGAACTTCTCTCCAAAAATGTAAGGTAAACTGCATACCTCGGTCAGAAATAATAAACACGGGCACACCCTGAAGACGAACGATCTCTCGGATATAGATCTCAGCTAACCTCTCGAAAGAATATGAGACTGCCACATGGATGAAATGTGCTGACTTGGTCAGCCTATAAACAATGACCCACACTGCATCGGACTTCCTCTGAGTCCGCGGGAGTCCAACAACAAAGTCCATAATAATACGCTCCCACTTCCACTCAGAAATCTCAATCTTCTGAAATGAGCCACCAGGCCTCTGATGCTCGTACTTTACCTGCTGACAATTCAAATACCGAGCCACATATGCAACGATATCCTTCTTCATTCTTTACCACCAGTAATGCTGCCGTAAATCCTTATACATCTTCGCGGCGCCCGGATGAATAGAGTATCGGGAACTATGGGCCTCCTCTAAAATCAACTCTCGAAGCCCATCATATTAGGCACACAAACTCAACCCTGTAATCTCAAAACTCCATCATCACCTAATGTAACCTGCTTGGCACATCCGTGCTGCACCATGTCTCTAAGAACACACAAATGTGAATCATCATATTTTCGATCTCGGATGCGCTCCAATAATGAATAACTAGCAACTGTGCAAGCTAACACACTACTGGGCTCAGAAACATCCAACCTCACGAACTGATTGGCCAGGGCCTGAACATCCAGAGTAAACGGTCTCTCACCGACCGGAATATAAGCAAGACTGTCCATACTGGTTGACTTTCTACTCAAAGCATCGTCCACTACATTGGCCTTTCCGGGATGATATAATATGGAGATATCGTAGTCTTTCAATTGCTCCAACCACCTTCTCTACCTTAAATTCAGCTCATTTTGCTTGAACAATACTGCAAACTCTTGTGCTCCGTGAACGGCTCGTACGCCACACCATACAGTTAATGCCTCCAGATCATCAACGCATGAACAATGGCTGCTAACTCCAAATAATGAACCAGATAGTTCTTCTCATGAATCTTTAACTGTCATGAAGCATAGGCATTGACCTTGCCATCCTACATCAACACTGCACCAAGTCCAATATGAGATGCATCACAATAAACTGTATATGGGTCTCAACCTGTGGGCAAAACCAATACAGGCATCGTAGTCAGCGCTGCCTTGAGCTTCTGAAAGCTCGCCTCACACTCATCCGTCCATCTAAACTGGGCACCCTTCTGGGTCAACCTAGTCATCGGGGCTGCGATAGATGAAAAACCCCTCTACAAACCGATGATAGTAGCCTGCCAATCCCAAGAAACTTCAAATCTCTGTAGCTGATGTTGGTCTAGGCCAGTTCTTGACTTCCTCAATCTTCTTCGAATCAAACTAAATACCCTCTACTGATACAACATGGCCCAGAAATGCAACTGAACTCAACTAGAACACACACTTCGAGAACTTAGCATATAACTAACTATCCCTCAAGGTTTGAAGAACCACTCTAAGATGTTGCTCGTGCTCCTCCCGGCTGCGGGAATATATCAAACTATCATAAATGAAGACTATTACAAAGGAATACAAGTAAGGCCTGAACACTCAGTTCATTAAATCCATAAAAGTTGCTGGGGCATTTGTCAACCTGAATGACATCACCAAGAACTCATAATGCATGTACTGAGTGCGAAAAAGTTATCTTAGGGACATCAGATTCCCTAATCCTCAACTGATGGTAGCCAAATCTCATGTCACTCTTTGAAAATACCTTGGCACCCTGAAGCTAATCGAACAAATCATCAATCCTCCGTAGCGGATACTTATTCTTGATGATAACCTTGTTCAATTATCGGGAATCTATACACATTCACATCTATCCAGCCTTCTTCTTTACGAACAACACCGGTGCACCCCAATATGACACACTAGGTCTAATGAAACCCTTTTTAAGCAAGTCTTGCAACTGCTCCTTCAACACTTTTAACTCAAGCGGGGCCATATGATATGGCGGGATAGAAATGGGCTGATTGCCCGGAGCCAAATCAATGCAAAATTCAATATCTCTTTTAGGTGGAATACCTGGCAGGTCTGAAGGGAATACCTCAGGGAACTCACAAACAACTGGCATAGAATCAATAGAAGGAATCTTAGCACTAGAATCACGAACATATGCCAAATAGGCCAGACACCCCTTCTCGACCATACGCTAAGCCTTCACATACGAGATAACATTATAAGTAGAATGAACAGGAGTCTCTCTCTACTCTAAAGGAGGTAAACCCGGCAAGGCTAAGGTCGCAGTCTTGGCATGACAGTCCAAGATAGCTTGGTAAGGTGATAACCACTCCATCCCTAATATGATATCGAAATCAACCATATCCAGAAGAAGCAAATCTACACGAGTATCAAGACCTCCAATCACAACTATACATGAATGAGGAACTCGATCTACCATAATAGAATCACCCAGCGGTGTAGACACATAAACAGAAGCACTCAAATAATTACTAGGCATGACCAGATATGGTGCAAAATAAGATAACACATAGGAATACGTAGATCCTTGATCAAATAAAATTGAAGCATCTCTTCTACAAACCAGAATAGTTCCTATAATAACTGCATCGAAATCTTCAGCCTCGGGCCTAGCTAGAAGAGAATAACACGGGGTTGGGCCCCACCACCCTGAACTACATCTCTAGGATGGCCGGTTTCTGGTTGGCCTCCACTTCTAGCGGCCTAAGCTCTACCTTTAATACCTCTACCTCCACCTCTAGCACCTCTACCCCTACCTCTAGCTAGCTGGGCGGGTTGTGGAACACTTGGTGCTGGAACCATGACATAGGAACCCTGATGCTGAGAGTCACTTGGTGCTCGAGGGCAAAACCTATCAATGTGACCCACATCACCACAAGTGTAACAAGACCTCGGCTGCTGACAATGTTGACTCTGACGACCTGAATGACCACCCTGAAAACTCTGAAGCGGCGGTGCACTGATAGGAGCTGGTGGTGCACTGTAGGACTGCTGATCAGAATACTGCATCTGACGACCACCACCACCTGAAGTACCGTGAGAAACCTAGAGTACTGACTGAAGAGGCCTAGAAGGATGGCCTCTACAATACGAATCCCTACCTCCAGACAAGGTACCACTAAATTGGCCTAAATGACGAGGCCTCTTGTCTGACCCATGACCACCTCTCTGCGGTAAAACCATCTCAACTCTCCGGGCCATATTGGCTGCCTCCTGGAAAGATATCTCACTCCTAGTCTCCCTAGCCATCTGAAGATGAATCGGTTGAATAAGTCCATCAATGAATATCCTCACCCTCTCTCTCTCGGTGGGAAGTATGATAAGGGCATGACGAGCCAAGTCAATGAATCTGGTCTCATACTGGGTAACAGTCGTAGAATCCTATTGGACATGCTCAAACTGCCTTCGATAGGCCTCTCTCTGAGTGATAGGGAGAAACTTCTCCAGAAATAGCTGCGTAAACTGCTCCCAAGTCAAGGCTGGTGATCCGACTGGTCTAGTCAAGCAATAATCTCTCCACCAAGTCTTGGTGGATCTGGACAAGAAAAAAGTAGTAAAATCAACCCAATTGGTCTCTATTACCACCATGTTCCTAAGAACCTCATGACAGTTGTTTGATAATACTGGGGATCCTCAGAAGATACACCGATGAACATAGTAGTAAAGAACTTGGTAAACCTGTCCAATCTCCACAAAGCAACGGCAGACATAGCTGCTTCATCACCAGCCTAGGCTACCACATCTGGATGAACTGCTCCAACTGGTTGAACTGCTGGAGTCTAAAATTGGGGAGCTACCTACTCCGAAGTGCGAGTAGCAGGAGTTTGGGCTCCTCCTCCAGCCTGAGAGACGGATGATACTACAGGAAGCAAACCTGCCTGTGTGACACTCACCATAAGGCCCACTAGACGGACCAGAGCATCCTGGAGTACCGGGGTAGCAATAAACCACTCTGGGACCTAGCTGGGACCGGAACCTCATCATCAAAGTCAACCTGAGGCTCTACTACTAGTGTTGTTGCCCTAGGCTGAACCCTTCCCCTACCTCGGTCTCTATCACGGCCTCGGCCTTGACCTCTGCCCCTCGTGGGAGCTGCAACTGGGGGCTCGGGCTACTAGTCAGTAGATGAGGAAGTGCACGTTCTCGGCATCTGCGAGAGAGCAGAATAGAAGTTCCATCAGCATTGAGAAACCAAACCGCACGACAAGAATGAATAGATATGAACTTTTCCTAACTCTGTAGCCTCTAGGAGATAAATACATACGTCTCTGTACCGATCCCTCAGTCTCTACTAAGCTTGTTTGTTAACTGTGAGACCCATGTGACCTAGAGCTCTGATACCAACTTGTCACGACCCGGATTTCTCACCCTCGGGAGTCGTGATGGCTCCTACTAATGTGAGCTAGGCAAGCCAATCATTTAAAACTAATTACATCATTATCCATTTATTCCTTTTTATCAAATATAAAGCGATAACATATAAACAGCGGAAAGTTAAATTAAGCAGAAGAAAACAATGAAATATCTAAAATCTATGTTTATTACAATTACTCAAGCTTTAATCACCCAAAACCTGGTGTCACAGTGTCACAGACGGTCTAAGATTCACTACATATAAAGTCTGAAAAAAATAACAATACATTGTTTCTAAATGTAAGGAAAATGAAACAGGGAATAGGGATAGAGGGAGACACCAGGGCTTGCGGACGCTTGTAGGTCTACCTTGGATCTTCGCGTGGACTGAAGGTAACCTCCAAACTACGGTCCAAGAGCTGCTCTGGGATCTGCACATAGTGCAGAGTGTAGTATCAGCACAACCGACCCCATGTTCTGGTAAGTACCTAGCCTAACCTCGGCGAAGTAGTGATGAGGCTAGGACCAGACTACCAAATAATTTGTGCAATTCAATACATACAGCGGAAAAGAAATACGAAAATAAACAGTCAAGTATGGGAGGGGTAGCATGCTGCGGGGAGATATCACTTTCCGGATAGAAAGACAGAAGGTAAATGAAAGAAACAATATATATCTCGGATATCAACAAAGAATCATAAATCAATAAATGCACGGCATCACCCTTCGTGTTTTTACGCTCGTCCTCACCAAAGCAATCATATAATGAAAAAGTGCACGGTATCACCTTTCGTGCTTTTACTCTCTTTCCTCACCATATAATCAATATAATTGGCACGGAATGGTACATCGTGCGGCACGACACCACCCTTCGTGCTTACACTCTTTCCTCACAATCATACACGGCATCACCCTTTGTGCTTTACACTCTTTCCTCACAAAAATAATGCACGACATCACCCTTCGTGCTTTAACTCTCTTCCTCACCCAAACAACAATTACAAACAATAGGGCAAAGGAATAAATGAGATTATAATAAGAATCCTGGCAAGGGAACAATAATTAAACAATTAAGTCCCGGCAAGGGAACAACATCAATAATATCAACATCCGGACAAGGAAGATAATAAATAAAGCAACAATATCCCGGCAAGGGAGGCAATATAATGATCTCTTCTCTTTCTCACTTTTATTTTACAATTCACTTCACAACTCGAGCCAATGCTCTAGAAGTTCAATTATCACTTATACTTTCACAATTCACTCCAAAACTTGATCCAAGGCATGAATAATACAACGAAGTCATGAAAATCACAATATAAGACTCACAGGCATGCTAGACACCAACGTATAGATACTCATCACCATACCTATACATCATACTCCACATTTACCACATAGCAATTAGGACTCAACTCCTAATCCCTCAAGCTAAGGTTAGACCAAACACTTACCTTGATGATACGAACACAACTCACGTCTCACTTATCGCTTTATCTCTTGATTCCACCACCGATTCGCTCTTATCTAGCCACAAGTTACTGAATTATATCAATAAACGCTAAATAAATCAACTCCAATGCATGAAAATAAGTTTTGCAAAGTTTTACCCAAAAATCAAAAGTTGACCCCGGACCCACATGGTCAATACTCGAGGTTTGAACCAAGACCTGACTACCCATTCACTTACGAACTCAAATATATAATTTATTTTGAAATTGGACCTCAAATCGAGGTCCAAATCCCCAAATTTGAAAAAACCCTAGGTTCTACCCAAAACAACCATCCCCGCCCCCCCCCCCCATGAAAATTATTGATTTTGAGTTGAAATCATGTTAAAAGATGTTAAGGATTGAAGAAAACTAGTTAAAATGACTTACAATTGATTTGGAGAAGAAGTTTCCCTCTAAAAAATCTCCCCCTAATGTTTTTGGGGTTTTGGAAATGAAAAATAACTGAAAATCCCGTTCAAATATACCACTCTCGAATGCCCTGTGCAGACAGCACAAAATCGAGTGCGGTCGCACAGCAGATCTGTAAACCTATGCGGGCCGCACAAAATTGAATGCGGCCATACAACGGACCAGTGAACCTGTACGGACCGCACAAAATCGAATGCGGCCACACATCGAACAAGTGAACCTTTGCGGACCGCATAAAATTTGATGTAGCTACACAACCCCCACCGCGCACCGCACGCAAAAGCAACTTCCGCGGTTGCACGAGAATTCTTGCGGACCACACTGGCAGGTTCAGAGATCTGCAACTTCTCTGAAGGTGCAACAATTGTGTTTTAATCGTAAGACATCCCGAAACCTACCCGAAACTCTCCCGAGCCCTCGGAACTTCAAACCAAACGTGCATACTAACTCAAAAATATCATATGGACCTACTCGTGCAATCACATCATCTAATTAACATGTAAAATAATGAATTAAACCTCAAAATTCAACATTTCCATCAAGAACTCTCAAAGTTCATACTCTTCAACCGGAAGTCCAACTCACGTCAAGTAAATTCCATTTTTGCCACCAAATTTAGTAGTTATCTTTCAAATGCTATAACAAGTTCGCACCGGGTTCCGGAACCAAAATACGAGACCGATAACATTGGTTTCAAACATAAATATTTTCTTCATTTCATAGATAATTTGATAAAAGAATTTCTTCCAAAAATTAATTTCTAAAGCTTGGGACCTCAGAATTCATTTCTGGGCATACGACCAAGTCTCATATTTTACTGCAGACCTCCCGAGATTGTCGAAACACGAATTTGGGTCTATTTGCTCAAAATGTTGACCAAGGTCAACCATGATCAAATTTTAACTCCAAAAATTTCTATTTCTCATATTTCCACATAGAAAGCTTTTTGGATATAGGTCCGAACCACGCACGCAAATCAAAATGAGTTG
This sequence comes from Nicotiana glauca, assembly GCA_026770625.1. Classification (NCBI taxonomy): domain Eukaryota; kingdom Viridiplantae; phylum Streptophyta; class Magnoliopsida; order Solanales; family Solanaceae; genus Nicotiana; species Nicotiana glauca. The sequence goes on from MU682536.1 coordinate 64,097, forward strand.
AAAAGGAGGTTTTTAGACCTTGGAACACTGAATTTACTTGCAACACGGGTGATGAGGGTCATCACATTCTTATTTATTGGAGACAAAAGATTTATGGTATATTCATTTAGGACATGTCAATTACAAAATCTTGCGGAAGTTAATTAATTTAGAAGTATTTCCTAAATTCGAGTGTAATAAATCAAAATGTCAAATATGTGTTGAATTTAAGTTTGTAAAAGATCCTTAAAAAATCTGTTGAAAGGAATTCAAAGCCTTTAGACATAATTCATACTAAGATTTGTGATATTAAGTCGACACCATCTCGAGGTAGGAAAATGTATTTTGTAATTTTTATTGATGATTGTACTCGATATTATTATGTTTATTTGCATAATAATAAGGATGAGGCAATTGAAACATTTAAGAAATATAAGAATGAAGTGGATAATTAATTGAATAAAAAGATTAAAATGATTAGAAGTGATAGAGGTGGAGAATATGAATCTCCGTTTGCAAAAATATGTTTATGGAATTATCCATCAAACTACTCCTCTTACATGCCTCAATCCAATGTGCGAAAAGAAAAAATTGGAGATTAAAGGAAATGATGAATTCTTTATTAATAAGCTCCGACTTACCGCAAAATTTGTGGGGGGAAGCAATCCTTACAGCTAACCAAATACTCAACAGAGTACTCCATAGCAAAACGCAATCTATTCCATAAGAAAAATGGAAAGAAAGAAAACCCAACTTGAAATATTTTAAAGTGTGGGGGTGTTTAGTAAAGGTACAAGTTCCTTTATCCAAACGGGTAAAACTCGGACCAAAAATTTTAGATTGTGATTTTATTGGATATGCTACAAACAGTAAAACATGTCAGTTTTGGTTCATAAATCTGATACTCCTGAAATTAATGTTAATACGGTAATTGAATAAGATAATGTTGAATTCTTTGACAGCATATATTCGTATAAAACTGAATGAGACGTTAAATGATAGACCTAAATGACCACGAGAAGAACCAAAGGAAAATACTCCAAGTGTAGAAGATCCAAGACGTAGCAAACGTCAAAGAACATCCACTTCCTTTGGACTAGATTATATGACATTCTTGCTTGAAAATGAGCCTCAAAATTTTAAAGCAACTATGTCATCTTCTGATTCAGCATTTTGGAAAGAGGCAGTCTTAGTGAGATTCAATCAGTTTTGGATAACCATACATGGGAATTGGTTTATCTTCTTCCAGGAAATAAGCCTTTAGGTTCGAAATGGATCTTTAAGAGGAAAATGAAAGCTGATGGCACTATTGACAAATATAAGGGAAGACTTGTTATCAAAGGTTACAGAAAAAAGGAAGGCATAGATTACTTTAACACTTACTTGACAGTAACAAGAATAACATCTATTAGGGTGTTAGTGGAATTGGCGGTCGTGTATAGTCTTGAAATCCATCAAATGGATGTTAAAACGGCTTTCTTAAATGGAGAATTGGAGGAAGAAATTTACATGGAACAACCTGAGGGTTTTGTGGTTCCGGATAAAGAAAAGAAAGTGTGCAAACTTGTCTTTATGGACTTAAACAAGTACCCAAACAATGGTATACAAAATTTGACCAAACAATGTTGTCAAGTAGGTTTAAAATCAACGAGTATTACAAATATGTTTACACTAAAAATACTCCAGGTCATGAAATCATTATTTGTTTATATGTTGATAACATGTTGATAATGAGAAAAAATATGATAGATATAATGCTACTAAGCGTATGCTAGCTAGAAAATTTGACATGAAAGACTTAGGAGTTGCTGATGTGATCTTAGGAATCAGAATTCACAAGACTCTGCAAGGTATAGCTTTATCACAGTCTCACTACATTGAAAAACTCCTTGTTAAAGTATTTGGATTTCAAGATTGCCAAGACTCCAATTGACGTGGGTTATACACTTCAAACGAATGAAGGTGAAAGTGACTCACAATTGGACTATGCAAGAGTATTGTAAATTTTGATGTATATCATGAATTGTACACGACCAGATATAGAATGTGCTATTAGCAAACGGAGTCGGTTTACAAGTAATCCCAATAAAATACATTATATGGAAATAAAACGAGTTTTGGGGTATCTGAAACATACCCAAGATTATGCTCTACATTATAACAAATATCCCTCCGTGATCGAGGGATATAGTGTAATGACCTGGCTAGCCATTTCATGAGTTACCGCTTTGTTTCTCCCATTTTTGCTTCTTATTATCTTGTTCAACTGTATTATGTGTTATCGAGTTGATTGGCTCGGGTTCATAGAGGTTTTTGTTTGTAAAGTTCGAGACACTTAGTCTCTTTTGAGTAAGCTTAAGTTGGAAAAGTTAACCAGATGTTGACATTTATGGAAAAGGGCTCAGATGTGAATTTTGATGATTCGATTAGCTTCGGAAGATGATTTAGGACTTAGGAGTGTGATCAGAACGTTTTTTGGAGGTCTGTAGTAGGTTTAGGCTTGAATTGATGAAATTGAAATTTTGGCGTTTTCCGGTTGATAGGTGAGATCTTGATATAGAAGTCGTGAAATTCCGGGAGTTTCAGTAGATCAGTTGTGTCATTTAGTATATGTGTACAACATTTTAGGTCATTCGGACGTGGTTTGATAGACTTTTTGATCAAAAGCGAAATTCTCAAGATTTTTGGAATGTTAGGCTTGAATCCGATGTGATTTGGTTGAATCCATGTTGTTTGAGGTGTGTTGAAGATTGGTATAACTTGGGATAGTGGTATATGATTTCTTTGTGCTTTTGGTTGACGTCCCAGTGGCCTCAGGGTGATTGCGGATGGTTGAGAGAAGATTTTGAGTTGGGTTTGGCAATTGAAGTTTTTCAATTGCTCTCATAACCGCACCTGCGACTAGGGGACCGCAGGGTCGGACTTGCAGAAGTGGAGATGGAGCCATAGATGTGGCCAAGAGAGAGGTCAGCAGGAACATCAGAAGTGGCTATTGGAGCGCACCTACAATAGCATAGGTGCGGGCATTTAATCGCAAATACGGAAATAGGCTTTTAAGTGAAAACGCAGATGCGGTGGGTTAGACCGCAGAAGTGGGACCGCAAAAGCGGAAAAGGACCGCAGATGCGGAATCCCTGGGTCAGAAGGTATATATTTCACCCTTCGCAATTTTTGGCCATTTTTCTCAATATTTCATTCGGGGTGAAGCTTTTGGAAGCCATTTCAAGGGAGATCTTCAGAGGGATTCATTGAGGTAAGGTCATTGGTTCCTAAGCTTGTTATTATGGTGATTTTTATCATTATTATCATGAAATTTTAAGGGAAAATCAGTGGTAAATTTGGGGATTGGTGCTTGGTTTATTGGAGAGCTTTGAGGGGCTATTTGAGGTCCGATTTTGGTACTTTTGTTATGCATAAACTCGGGGCGGAATAAGGGTTGTATTGATGCAAAATTTGTCAAATTCCAAGATGTGGGCCAGGGGGTAGGGTTTGGTAAATTTCGGGATTTGTGTTGTAATTTGATTATTTTCGCATGAGCTTCGTTCCCTTGGCATATTTTGACATCATGATTCTGATTTTGGATAGATTTGGCGCGAGTTGAGGCCGAGATGAGAGGCAAAGGCATCGCGGGCTAGAGTTTGGACTAGTTAGAGGTAAATAATGATTGTAAATGTTGTCATGAGGGTATGAAACCTCAGATTTCATATTGTTGTGCTACTTTGAGGTGACGCACACGCAAGATGACGAGCGTGGGGTCGTGCACCATTGGGGATTGTGACTTAGTTCATCCCGTATGTCTGTTAAGTTGCATATTTGATTGAAAACTATTTGATATCATTGTGTTTTGAAAAAAATTATCATGTTTTGGGCTGAATGCCTTATTTGGTCGTGCCAACTATTTTGGACCCTTAGGGGATTTTTACTACTATTCCTTACTGTTTTGAATTCATATTTGTACTCAGTCATGTTGTATTCTACTATTTTCTCAACTCATGAGAAAGGCCGAGGGAATGTGTTGTGAGGATAGTATGGGATCGGGGTGTTGCACTAGTGTGAGTACGTGATTTTTACCCTAAGCAAATTATTTCAAAAATGTCAAATAAAATGATTTTTACAATTTTAAGAATTTTGTAGCATTCTTTTTATTAATTGGTCACATAATAAATCATATTAAAAAATACAAAATATGCATATACATTAAGATTTTTAGTTTTTACATTTTAAAATTAATGCATTTTTTTAAAAAAAAAATGGAAGAAAAATCG